>JBBBDQ010001415.1:870000-937500 GCA_037127315.1 Ascarosepion bandense | reverse complement strand
ACCAACCCCTCTTTCCTCATTTTGTCTAAGAAATTTCAACTGCCCCTTCCTGATGTGAAATATACATTTTCTTTTTGTTACCATTTTCTCCAAAACCTCACATACAATCTTTCTGAACAAAAGGATATCACAGCAGGCATCTTCTTATTTTATGTGCTGTGTCCATTCAGCATGTAGACAATCGTGGTCCTCTCCATCTTCGTCTTTCTTGTATCTCTTAAGTTTTGTTGATCACTCCTAAACCCCCTTCGGCCATCCATTTGCTCAAGTCCACCAAGTGTGCTACACGCTGCATTCATCTGTCCCTATTTCCCTCAATCTCTCCTTTGGATATCAGATTTTCCAAGCCTTCCTTCCTCATTAAGTAGCTCATTAATTTCAACTGCCTCTTCCTGATATTAAGTATAAGCTTATTCTTTATTTCTATTTTCTCTAAAACCTCATCTTTGCTTACATGTTCGTCCCAGCACCTTTCTGTAGAACTGCATTTCTATTGCTTCCATTCTTAACCGTCATCTTTGAAGAAATTGTACAGTATTTATTGTCATATAGAAGGACAGATATCCAGATATCGCGTAAAGGTTCAGTATTCTTTTATTTGTTTCTAACGAATATTTTCTTTTTTTTTAATACTTGCTTAGCTTTTGTATTGTATCACAATGTTTCACCATAAACCGGTGTCACGCTTTCCGTCCTCTCTAAGAACACTTTTTTCTTTTAATCATTTCACCCCAAGCAAGGCATTCCACCGCCACTACTGCGTAGGGGGCTACATAGGGGAGAGTGATGAGAAAGAGTGGTTAGGAAATGGATGTGCGTTGTGGTGCAGTGGATGTCGGCTTGGAAGGAGAAATCGATGAGCTGAGTTCGAATTCCAGTTGAGTACCCTGCATTCACTTAAGCACTAGTAGCCTTGGGAAAAGTATTAATCCGTCACTTCCCTCCAGTTATAGATTAAATAAAGGAATGGGACCTGGAGGCAACCCATCTAGTGTTGGTGTCACAATAAAAACATCGTTAGTACCCCTGGCGAAGCATCAAGTATTCCGCTATTTGACAAGATTATGAATTTCGCTACAAATTGCGCCAGGGTTACAAATGCACAGGGAATACTGGAGGGGTGTAATGGGTTCTATCTCGGGCAAGGCCGCAAGACGACGACGATAGGAAATGTCGGAAAGAGGGTGATAGACGGATAAGGATACCGAGGATGGGGGTTGGGAAGATAGGAAGAGTGCTTGAGAGAATGGATGCGAGTTAGTGTAATAAGAGATGTCTATTGACCTTACATTTAAATTCCTGGAGATTGTAGCTGTCGGAGAAGCAAGTATATGGAAGGGAATTCCACAGGCGGAAAGTGCGAGAAAAGAAGCTATTAGAGTAGAAATTGCGGTTACATTTAACTGTTTCACTGTAAAAGAGTGGGACCTAGTTGCTAATCTTTATCTCGTGCAAATTCATACCTAGAGGGCACCAGTGATCTAAGTACATCGGAGCAGAGGCCGTGAAATTATTTATAGAAAAGGCACAGGGAAGCCACATCACGCCGGTGAGAGAGTGACTGTAGTCCGGCTGCCAAGTCGGTATCGATCACATGACAGATTCTCCAAGAACCCCGAGAAGAATAGCAGGGGCACGCGACCAGATGTGGTAGCAGTATTCAATACACGGGCGGATGGTAGATGGTAGCAGCGGATTTAGCAATCCCGGATATTTAAATTTTCGTTCATGTTTGATTTTAGTATCACCGGTTTGTAATTCTCATTTTGAACAAATCCTTTTTCTAAGAATCATGCATTCTGTCTTGCAATTTATCTTTCGCCCATTCGTCTCGATTTCCTTTTCCATAGGAGCTCTTTAGTTTTTTTCCGTGCTTGCTCGTGCAACCAGACTGGCTATAAGGTGCCACCTTTTTACAGTCAAATCAACGAAATGTAGAAATGCATTTCTATTGCTTCCAGTCTCAACCAATATCTTTGAAAAAAATTGGGCAGTATTTATTGTCATATAGAAGGACAGATATCCAGATATCGCGTAAAGGTTCAGTATTCTTTTATTTGTTTCTAACGAATATTTTCTTTTTTTTAATACTTTGCTTAGCTTTTGTAATGTTTCTTTAGCTATCACAATGCTTCACCAGAAATCGATGTCGCACTTTCCGCCCTCTGTAAGAACACTTTTGTTTAAAATCATTTCACCCCAAGCAAGGCATTCCAGCCTCACTACTACGCAGAGCGCTATATAGGGGTAAGTGATGAGAAAGAGTGGTTAGCTATAGGAAACTGATTTGCTTTGTGGTGCAGTGGATGTCAGCTTAGAAGGAGAAATCGGTGCCACTCTTTTACAGTCAAATCAACGAAATGAAGGCGACAATTCTACTTCATCAGCTTCTTTTCTCACACTTCCCGCCTGGGGAACTTGCTTTCCTGACGGCTACAGCCTCCAGGAATTTAAATGCATTGTCAATTCCCATCTCTTATCCACTTGACACCATTCCTTCCTACATCACACCGTGTATCTTGTTCTTTTCCTTTCTCTCCACCTTCGCAACTGTCTTCACTCTTGTGTTCACATCCTTCTCTTACTGTTTCTCTGACACCACTCCATAACTGGTTCGTCTTTCTCTTCACTCTCCTTCTGCCTTTAACTCTCTTATGTAGCCCTCTGCATATCAGTGGCGGTACCGTCTTGCTTGGGGTGAAACGATTTAAAAAATGTCTGTTATCTGCCTAACTTCTAATAATAAATACGGGACACTCAGAATATTTTCCTGCAGTAGGTTTCAATTACTTTCTCTAGTAGACTGGTTGCCAACCAAGGCTATAGAAACCAATATGTACTGCCATTTAATCTATAGCTAAAGGGAGAAGAGATGGGTTAATACTTTTCCCAAAGATATTTGCGCGTAAATAAACGCAAGAAATTCAGCTGGAATTTGAACGTCTTTCCGACTTCTCGTTCCGAGGCGATATCCACGGCACCACAAGGCACAAATTTCTACAGTATTGCCTCGCTGTATAGGTTGAATATGTCTGTTGAGAAGTCTCACCCTTGTCTTACACCCGTTTCTATGTTTGCTTATCTGCTGAACTTACTCTTTCTATCCGTATGCAGGTGGATTGGTTTATATATATATATATATATATATATATATATATATATATATATAGTCTACTGCAAAACATTTTTCACTTTAACCGAGCAGGTTAATGCCGACTTCGAAATTTCATGAGGACGCCGTTATGACGCCCTTATTCATCGGGGTTAATTTTTTTGTTACCATTGTCTCCAAAATCTCACATACAATCTTTCTGAACAAAAGGATATCACACCAGGCATCTTCTTATTTTATGTGCTGTGTCCATTCAGCATGTAGGCAATCGTGGTCCTCTACATCTTCGTCTTTCTTGTATCTCTTAAGTTTTGTTAATCACTCCTAAACCCCCTTTTTTTGCTTTATTTCTAGGGAAATGGTTGTTAGTTGATATTTTGTGTGATTGGCCTTGTTTATAATTTTCTTTTCATTTATTTCTATTGTGCATTTGTTTGATTTCTTTTAAAGGCTTTTTTATTGCTTTTTTAATATGAACGTGAGTGGATATCCCTTAATTCCTTCATATTGAATAAGCGTCAGCTAAATTTCATTTCTGTTAGTTGATTTGTTCGTGTCATTTATGTTGACCTCGGCATGAACCTGGTCAAAATCCACCATTTAAAACTTTCCATTTTCAAAAGCGCCCTCTTACGTGTCTTGGCCCATTTTAGCTCCTTCACTTGCCCGGATGTATCCATAACCCACCCAGACATCGGGCTGTGTATGCCGTTAACAATCGGCTGTGAATGCTGCTGCCTTCTGCTCAAGCCTGGTCTTCCCCTCCCGTAATTTTCAGATATCTGGAGTGTCAATTTGTTTGGACAATGCAAGCTGAGTAAGAGCCTCGTTCTCGTCTGAAAGCATGATTGGGATTCCTATTAAAAATCCAAGTAAGGTTCCTATTGAGTTAAGATTATGTGTCAAACTGTCAGATCTGAACAACGTAACCTTGGTAGAAGTGACAAAGTCTTTGCATTAAACCTAGGTTTTTTTTATTATTCTAATATTTTTCCAGATATTTTAAGGACTTAATCTATAACAGAAAGGCATACGCCTTCTTTAATTTGAATGTCTTTTTGTAACATTATAAGCATTTTTGTTCCAGTGTGTTTGACGAATCCGCACTGTTCTTGATCTATATTCGGATCTACTTCTCTGTTCATCAGAATTAGGATGATGAGTTTTGTCGTATGGCTCATTAGGCTGTTTGTCCGATGAAGTTCACATTCGTTTGCACCTGGTTTCTTAGTCAGTCCTATGAAAATAGATCTCGTTAGGTCTTCCAGTATATTGCCACTTTTATAGTAGATACACCGCATTTTCGATATCTAACTTTTAAAACTGAATTTTTAAAAATAAAAAATGTTTTCTTCAACTTTTATTTTAGTTTTAATTGAAAGCTTAATGATTAGATTTACTATTTCCAGTGAGCAAAATACTCTCTGGTTTATTTCAAACTGAAATGCTATTGATTGGAATATAAAAGTTTGAGATTTTTTTTTCAATTTTTAAATTTTGCAGCCACTTTTGAGCGATCGACTCATTTCTAAACAAAAGTTAATTCCCGGTTTTAAAAATCTTGCAAAAATAAAATATACATCTGTGAAATATTATTTTTGAAAGATTAGCAAATTTTATGTTAAATTAATCTGATTTACACAAGTATTATAGTGTGAAACTTAGAATAAAACTATTTCTTTATCACAGATTTGAACTTTTTGACCTGTCCACGCCGTAAATCAGAATTTGTTGACAGATTCTTGATGAGTGATAAAGTGCATGGCGTTTATAAATAAATAACAAAATTGTACAAATATTTTTTTGGTTAAGGGAGGTAATTCTGACTTTTTAATTTGAACATAGAAGTTACCATACAAAAATAAAAAAAATAAAACTTCAAATAAACAAAAACGTTATTTTAAAAATATAGAAGCAGAACGATTTTATTAAATTTTTCAATTTTTGATAGGCAATATAATCATCAATTGTGAAAAACTTCTAACTGCAACAGTTCATTGAAGTTTTTGATCCATACTTTTGGCCTTGTCCCACATCAAAGCGACGCTTAGAAAATAAAATTTCTGGTCATTGTGGGTTCTTCTTTTTCGTCATGATAGAGTTCTCCGATATATTCATTCCATTTCTGATATACTTTTTCTTTCACTAATACTAGCGTTCCATCCTGGGATTTTATGCCTTCTGTTGATAAGCATATCTTTTGTCCTGTTAACCCCTTTATTCTTTTTTATTATCTGTAAGACTCATTCCCTCTATATAAGCACATTTTTTGTAGAGCCATTCCTCTTTAGACAGTTTGCATTTGTTCTTTATCACTTAAACTTTCTGTGAGGAAACTGAGAATAGGAAAGAAAGATAAAAAAAAAACGAAGAAAAAACAAAACAAGCAAAAAAACAAATGGCCAACGTAGAAGGTTATTTTTTTACTACCGAGATGACGCCTTGTATTGAAATTCTCGCCTAATATTCCTCTCCACGTCTCAATCGGTGTGTTTGTGTGTGTGCGTGTGTGTTTGTGGTGGGGTAGGGCCAAGCCCTGTCGTATAGTCCATATTTTGAAGTCTGAAATAAACAGAAAATATTTCCGCTTATCATCAAGCCATTGATCGTTGAGCTAAATGAAAATGTTTGGTAGATTTGTATACCAAGAAATTTTGAGACTGGTCCATCTAGGTGTACCGTTATAGGAAATGTTTATGTATATATATATATATATATATACATAAACATTTCCTATAACGGTACAAATATAACGGTATATATATATATATATATATATATATATATATATATATATATATATACCCTTGGCCCTTACTCAGTTGGTCTTTCCTGTTTACAATGGAGAGAGGAGCCATGATTTTTCAGTAATATTTTTTTCTCTTTTAAAATCTCTCACAAACTCTCTCTCTCTCTCTCTATATATATATATATATATATATAGTTTTACTGCAAATCATTTTTTACTTTAACTGAGCAGTTTCATGCCAACTTCGAAGTTTCGCGAGGACACCATTATAACGCCTTCACTCATCGGGGCTAGTTTTCTCGCTGTTGAGTCCCGTTTTGTTTTTCTTATTTCTAGGATGCTGGATGTGATTTGATATTGTGTGGCATTGGTCTTGCTTGTGATTCCTAAATTATTTTATTTTTATTTTTTTAAGGTGCAGGTGTTTGATTTTTTTAAATGCTTTTTTATTTCATTTTTTATATGCGCATGAGTGGATATCCTTTAATTGCTTTATATTGAATAGGTGTCAACTAAATTTCAGGGCCAGGGAAGTGTAGTGTGGTATGCAAATGAGATACACGCATAAATAAAGTGAACCTCAGGTATTGGGGGAAGGAGAAATCACGTAGCTTCCTACGAGATTTACACATCCCAACAGTTGCATTATTGCCTTACTTCGAGTGAAACGTTAAAAAGAAGTTAATTTTAACGAGAAACAATATCGGTTAAAAACATTTCATTAAAAAAGTACCGTAACACGGGTACAAAACTGGTTGTGCATATGACTAGAAACTTTATTTCGTAAAACTATTCTCACTATGAAAACCACAGCAGCAATGCCGATTTTCCTGGGTATGAAGAAAAACTACATCCGGCAGCAAGGCTGCTGATCGGGAGATTGGTGATTAAAACCACCTCTTAACTGTTGTCGTCCCAGGTCCACTCTTACTCACGGTGACAGCACCTGTTATGATATTAGCTATGGGTAAATAATAAACACCCAAACAAAAATATAACAAGGTGAAAGTATAAAAAATATATTTCATAGTTAAAGATTAGCAATATAATTTTATATAAAAATTACCAATAATGCATATCACATAATAAATCTGCTTGTTCCTTCCTTAGTTAGTTACTTAGTTCCTCCGTCTATTAAGCCACTGAAGAAAGATAACACACTTACTCTCTACAGGAGCTTTTTCTTCCCCTCCACTCTACTCTAAACGCTCTTCTCCTCAGCCTTTCTCTCACCTTTGCTAAACGGAAGGATAGTAATGAGTGAGAGTGTAGGAGGAGAGAGCCTATAACATTACCGTAGCAGTAGTAGCTTAAGCTGGTGGTTGTAGCCGTAATTGTGTGTGTATATGTATGTGTACTGTACATTATAGTAAAAAATAGGTAGGTTGTTGTCGTATCTCTCGACCTAGTAAGAAAATATCTGGCATCAACATCCTTGGCCCTTACTCAGTTGGTCTTTCCTGTTTACAATGGAGAGAGGAGCCATGATTTTTCAGTAATATTTTTTTCTCTTTTAAAATCTCTCACAAAATACCGTACAGTATTTTGATTACGGTCTGTGCATACGCCGCTTAATATAATATAAGATTACAGTAAAGTAGCTTCTATGGACATTACTTTTATAGATATTTTAATAAAATTACACTCTGTGTTATCGTTATCTTATTATCCAATATCTTTATGTTTGAAGACGTTACTATCATTTGTAGTATGACAAAGTAAAATTTTTCCAGGAAATCATAATTATATTTCCGTGGAAATTATACGGGTTCCGCTAGTTTATATAATTACCAACAATACATTCTATCATTATTTGACGCCATACAATTGCATTCAAAATAAATTTAGTGTAAACAGTAAAATTGTGTTTAAATTATTTAGATTTTGGCATCAAATAACCCATAATGGTGTTGATATGTCGCCAAGAATCAAGCAACCGACGAAAGCAATACAGAGTGTTATTGAGACCTGTGACTCCATGTTCTGCCTCCTCCTCTAAGTATGGCGTGTGTGTGTGTCTGTCTGTCTGTGTGTCCATGCGTTTATGTGTGTAAATGTGTGTGCGTGTGCGGATATGTGTGTGTGTGTCTAAATGGCCATTTGCTATTAGATCCCATTCTTTTGTCTCCCTGATTCATTCCAAACACTGAACAGTTTTCAACTATAAAAGAAAGTGAAGTGAAGGCGAGGTCAAAATCCACCATTTAAAACTTTCCATTTTCAAAAGCGCCCTCTGACGTGCCTTTGCCCATTTTAGCTCCTTCACTTGCCCGGATGCATCCATAACCCACCCAGACATCGGGCTGTGTATGCTGTTAACAATCGGCTGTGAATGCTGCTGCCTTCTGCTCAAGCCTGGTCTTCCCCTCCTGGAATTTTCAGATACCTGGAGTGTCAATTTGTTCGGACAATGCAAGCTGAGTAAGAGCCTCGTTCTCATCTGAAAGCATGATTGGGATTCCTATTAAAAATCCAAGTAAGGTTCCTATTGAGTTAAGATTATGTGTCAAGCTGTCAGATCTGAACAACGTAACCTTGTACAATAAATGCTAAATTTACCGGTTTAATAAAGGTATGCACACCACCCACACCCGCAGAGTAACATCAGATATATGCACATCCACGTTTAATCGGATAAACTACTGGTATATGCGCAGTTAGAATACGCTCTGGAAGTCAATGTTCCCACAATAGAATTAATATGTGGCGGATGTGTGAATTATGTAAGCTGGTGTTATGAGAAATAAGTGGCTATTTCTAATTTCAGTCGGTTTGTTATATTCATTTACGCGTAATTAACGCAGGGAAAGTCTCGTTAGTCTATATAAATATATAGATAGATAGATATAGATATAGATATATATGTCAACTTATCACTATTGCAATGCAAATGCAGCAGCTCAATCTATTCAGGATGCTTATGGAAGTGATGCAGTGAAAGAAAGAATTTGTAGGTGGTGGTTTTCTCGTTTTCGGAAAGAAAATTTTAGATTGAAAGATGAGGCTAGAGCTGGTCGCTCCAAAAAAATGATTTACATGTGTTGAATGACGCTGCTACTCAAAGCCCTACGATAACCTCAAAAGAACTTGCACAACAATTCAATGGGTCCCACACGAACTGTCTTCAGAAAACCTGCGACAACGTGTTTCTTGTAGCGAATCTTTGCTTTCACGACACCTTCAGACACCATTTTTGGGTAGGCCTGTCACAAGTGATGACAAGTGCCATCTTGCTCCATCCTGAATATTCTCCTGATCTAGCTCAAGCGGATTATCAATTATTTTGAGTATTACAAAAGTATTTAGATGGCCTTAGGTTAACATCACGAGAGGAGATTGAACATGAGTTAGATTCATGTGTCATATCAAAACCTAAAGAATTTTATAAGCGAGGCATTTATAAGCTCGTTGATAGATGGAATCAAGTTGTAGAGGCAATATAATATTGCCTGTATAATATATTTATCTGTTATTAATAAAGGGTTTCAAAAACACACAGTTTTTCATTTTCAAGATGAAATTTTAAATCGGCAAAAACTTTTGCACCGACCTGATATATGATAGAAAGTTTCAAGAAAGTTTCAGGGTATGCTATATATATATATGAGTGAGAAAGCGTATGCAAATCTAAAAGTACAGACTGATGTCAACAATGATAAACTGCGTTCAAAGTTAAAACAAACTATCATCGTTTGATGTTGATCTCTGTGTCCACTCTCAGATTTTTTTAATAAGCGTTTCACCCCGAGCAAGGCATGTCACTGCCACTACTGCGCAGGGGGTTACATAGAGTGGAGTAAGGATGGTTAAATATAGGAAATGTCAGAGGGTGGGTGATAGGCGGGTAAGGATAGCGAGAATGGTTAAATATAGAAAATGTCAGAGGGTGGGTGATAGGCGGGTAGGGATACCGAGAATGGTTAAATATAGGAAATGACAGAGGGTGGGTGATAGGCGGGTAAGGATACCGAGAATGAGGGTTGGGTAGATGAGAGTGTTCTGAGAATAATTGGGAGTTAGAGTGATAGGAAGTGTCTATTGACCCTACATTTAAACACCTGGAGATTGTAGTTGTCGGGAAAGGAGACTTGTGGAAGGGAGTTCCACAGGCGGGAAGCGCGAGAAAAGAAGCTGTTGGAGTAGAATTTATGGTTACATATTATCTGTTTAACTGTAAAAGGGTGGGACCTAGTTGCTAATCTAGTATCTCGTGTAAATTCCTGCTTAGGCGGCACCAGTGCTCTAAGTTCATCGGAGCAGAAGCCATGAAAGTACTTGTAGAAGAGGCACCGGGAAGCCACATCACGCCGTACTGTTAAGTTATAGGTCACATTTAAATTAGACCAACTGTATTAGAAATTCCTTAACACATGTTTGAAGGAGGATGAAGATTTAACATGGCAGTCAGTTAAGTGTCATACATGATACACGCTTCGGTAATCATGTCTCGAAACAAACATGACTGACTGGGTAGACGATTTTTCCCGCAGTAGAGTGCCATTACTTTCAGCGGTAGACTGGTTGCCAACCAATGATACAGGATCCAGTCTGTCTTGTTATTTAACCCATAGCAGGAAGGAAAATATGGATTAACCTTTTGTTGCATATTAACTTCAATTGTAACTAATATGCAGCAAAGGGTTAATACCTTTTCCAAGAGTATTCGCGCGTAAATGAATGCAACGAATTTAACTCGGATTCGAACTCGGCTCTCCGATTTCACGTTCCAATCGATATCCACAACATTAGAACGCACATTTAATACTTACAGATGTTATAATTTTTTGGAAAGGAACATCTCTCTCTGTCTTTATATATATATATATATATATATATATATATATATATATATATATATATATATATATATATATAAGAATGTATTTGTATTAATCACTGATAATTGAATTCAATCACTTTGTATGTTATTTTTAATAGCTGCTAATATTTGAATCGGTGCTCTGTTAATTTATAAAACAGTATATATATTTTTTAAATTCTGTCTACTAACCTGACTGATTGAGAAATCTCATTAAATAAAAAATATGCGCTCTCTAGAAGAATTCGAACCTGCATCCTTCTTTGCTTACATTTGGATACGAAATTGTGCAGATATAAAAAAAAATATCTGTAATTCAATGAAAAGGGAAGTTTCGCTAAAATACATCTTGGAAAATAAAGCAAAGATTTCGACGAAAGAGATTACTATTAGTTTGAAAATTGATATATCAACTGTTTTTCGCCATTTGAAGTGACTTGGGTTCGTTTCCAAACTCCACTCGTGGGTGGCACATTCTTTGCTTGAATAGAATAGAATTGTGTTTCTGAGGCGATTTATTCGCTGTCACGTTAGGAAAAGCAATCGACCTTTGACAGAATTGTCACAGGCCATGAAATATGAAACTTTTATGTTAGCATTCGACGAAAACAAACCCGTGGCCAGAGCGACTTACCATCCAATGAAGGTGTTGCTGTTTGTTCGATGGGATTGCAGATGAATAATTTAGTGTGAATTTCTTCCAGATGGCGAAAGAATATTGATTTTTTAAACACCGTTTAAATGTTGTACATGGTTGAAAGCATGGGGTACCCAGCGAGGATCGGACTTGAAGCGTAGGGAGCTGATTAATGTTTCGTTGATTCGGCCTTGTGTCTTACTTAACCGAACTCCCTACAGTTTACAAGTTGTATGCAGAATTATTATCAGAAATATTATCAGAATGTTTTCATCATCAGAAGTAACATGTGGATTAGTGTAGAAGAGGGGGATAATAAAATATACATTTTGAATGTTAAAATAGAAATTTATTATAAGAAAAGAATAACACAAGTTGGAGAATTTAATTTTTTTTTTAATCATTTCACCCCGAGCAAGGCGGAAACGCCACTGATGTGCAGGGGGTTACATAAATGTAAAAAGATTAATTAGAAAAGAGTGAGGTGTACAAACTAGTTAGAAAGGAACAATAGAAAGCAGGTGCGATGACAGATACATAGGTGGAGAGAAAGGGAAGGTTATACAGGGGTGGGGAGAGAGCTAGAGTCCAGTGGTTAGTAGATAAGTATTGACTTTGCATTTAAATTTCTGGAGGTTATAGCCGTCAGGAAAGCAAGAATACGGGAGCGAGTTCCACAGGCGGGAAGTGCGAGAGAGGAAGCTGAAGGAGTAGAATTGTCGTCTGCATTTGGCTAACTTGACTGTGAATGGGTGGGATCCAGTTGCCAGTCTGGTTGCACGAGTAAACACCTGTTGAGGAGGCATCAGTGACTTAAGCTCGTCCGAGCAGAAACCATGAAATATTTATAGAACAGACAAAGGGAGGCCACATTTCGACGATGGGGATGTGCAATGAGAAACATTAAAAGGTTAAGGGTATAGCTCGTATTCAATGCTAAAGTTACGTGTATCAAGAGTTGTAGAAATTGTTCGTAGTAGTAATTGTTGAAAGAGATAAGGAGAAATTAAACTTTATCTCCGGGTCGATTTGAAGTTGGTTGTGCTTTAGATGTTTGTCTCGCGGCTCCCATCTGACACTCCGTGATTGACGCTGACTGGGGACTTTTTATAGTATTCAGATTTTTGCACTTGCTCACGAAGTTGTCACGTCTTGCAAGTCGCTCCCACTGGTCAAAAAGCATTTTAACACCTACTTACGAAATCTTGTTTCAAGCACAGGGTCAACCTTTTTCTATTTGGGAAAAACCAGGATTTCACACGTCATTATGATTTTTTGTAAAAGTGAAGAAGCAGGTTGATTTTAATTCATTTCTTATCCGCTACAAACTCACTACTCAATTGTAATAGTTTCTAGGGTGACAACCTTGCTAACCATGACACTACGTCGAGGTGCCCAATAATTTTTTAAAGAGTAGTTTAGATGTGGAACAATGTCGGAAAAATGGGGTACTCAGTGAGGATTGAACTACGGACAAGCTTGCTAACCATTACACCACGCTGGGGGTTCAATGGCGAAAGAAATACTGCAAGAATTATTGCGACCAACATACTAATCTCAATGCGTCTATTCAAGAAAAACGGCCGATTTTGCTAAATCGAATTTCTAAATTCGCATGTTGCAAAGCATAACTTGCAGAAACTGACAAATGTAAAATGGCAGACCCTTCCGTACCTACGATATTCACCTGACTTGTCACCTTCAGGATTTTATTTGTTTTGGTCACTCCAGAATAATTCAAATGACAAAAACTTTTCAGTCATTCGAAACGGACCGCACAGCCTTCTTCATACAAAAACCGGTAAATTTCTGTTTTGTTCCCCGAAGGCCTTTACCCCTTCAAAACTTTCTAAAACATCCTTAATTCCGTGCAAATGTATATGCTGATCTCAAATCGTTAATTGTTTATTGAAGAAACCTACCTTTTTCTCATGTTATCGACCAGAGATAAATCGGACTATATCTCATCCCTGACCACCGTTCTCATATCTGATTCACCGCTGAATGAATTGAGGTGTAGGATACTTATTTCAGCCTTTTTACTCCCTTTGAGCAATTAATCTGCGATTTGTTTGGTTTCGGAACTCGTTTTCCGCGTAGTAAAGCAAAAAGGAAGTGAAAAGGCTGAAAAAGCGGAAAACTACGCGTGAAGTCAGTCTGCAGTGAATAACATTTTTGAACAGTGGTTAGGGGGTGAGATAAACAGCGACAAGAAGTTCCATATTTTTCTGCTCGATAACACGAAAAAAGGTAGGTTTCTTCATAAACAATTATCGATTTGAGTTCAGCATATACATTTGCACGGAAATAAGGATGTTTGAAAAGATTTGAAGGGGTAAAGGCCTTCAGCGAACAAAACAAAAATTTGCCTCAAAACCTGATCTGCTGAGGTTGACTTTTTTGCAACTGGAAACGACAACCCTAGTTGGAAATCGTACTTCCTCGGTTCACTTTTCAATGCTGTTAACTCTTTGCCCATCTTTACACCGAAATACATGTTAAATCCAATTCTGTAGCATAAATTTATAATCTGAAATCTTAATTTTGAAAAAAAAAAGTGATGGAAAGAAATTCTAGAAGATGAAGTCGGAAAAAAGTATGTGGAGGGGAAAAAGAGGTGGAAAAAGAGGTGGAAAAAGAAAAGAAATCATTTACTTTTTTTATTATTCCTCATTTGTATTAGTGTAATGTAGTAAAACGATTGTTAGCCTGAGGCGATGAACTGATTGCAGCAATTATCTGACTACACGATGGCAATTAGTTCTTTCAACCCTTAATCTTCATTCATGACCCACGACAAATTTTTATACGGTGAATTTATTTCATTTATTTAGCTTTTTCTTTTTCGTAATATGGATTTACACAAAATGAAGTAATGTCACGAAACACGCCATGTTGAAAATTTCCCACATTATCTTTCACTTTTTGACAGATTTTGAAAATAAGTTCAATAATCAGTTGGCATGCATAGAACCAATGCTCAATAAATTAGATTTATTACGAAAGAAAGAGCGACAGAGAAACACAGAGAGAAAAAAAGAGACTTGCAAAAATATTCAAACAATTATTATTATTATTATTATTATTATTATTACAATAGTAATAAAATCTATTCTTTTTAGTAAGGGTTTGGGTTTGAGAATCTGTTACGAATCATCGAAATTTAACACAAGTATTAAACGCGATAATAATTTGTTCAGAAATTAAGATTTTATAGAAATATGAATTTATTTTGAATGGCGTTTCTCGAAACGCTTCCTTTAATCATTACGTTGACATTATACTTAAAAAATAATGCGTATTACTGTATGACCCTCACAGGCTAAAATCCGCAAGGTCACGTAACTGCTCTTTTTAAAGAAACGGTTACAGCATTATCAATTTAAATAAAGTAAAACGTTTATGTATAACGTGCCTGCTTGATGAAGGTTTGTCATTTTTAACAATGCTAACACTATTCGCAGTTTCTGTTAGAGGAACATAAACGCCTGCCCGCCTGGGCAGAATAAATTCAGTGACTACATCGAAATAGAGAAGAGATACGAGAAATAGGAACGAGAAGAAAAACGAGAAATAGAAACGACAAATAGCAACGAGAAGAGAAACGAGGAATAGAAAGGAGAAATAGCAACGAGAAGAGAAACGAGAAATAGAAACTAGAAGAGAAACGAGAAATAGAAACGAAAAATAGCAACGGGAAGAGAAACGAGAAATAGAAACGAGGAGAGAAACGAGGAATAGAAACACGAAGAGAAACGAGAAATAGCAACGGGAAGAGAAACAAGAAATAGAAACGAGAAATAGAAACTAGAAAAGAAACGAGAAATAGCAACGGGAAGAGAAACAAGAAATAAAAACGAGAAATAGAAACTAGAAGAGAAAGGAGAAATAGAAACGAAAAATAGCAACGGGAAGAGAAACGAGAAATAGAAACGAGAAGAGAAACGAGGAATAGAAACTAGAAGAGAAACGAGAAATAGCAACGGGAAGAGAAACAAGAAATAGAAACGAGAAATAGAAACGAGAAATAGAAACTAGAAGAGAAACGAGAAATAGAAACGAGAAATAGCAACGGGAAGAGAAAAGAGAAATAGAAACGAGAAGAGAAACGAGAAATAGAAACTAGAAGAGAAACGAGAAATAGAAACTAGAAGAGAAACGAGAAATAGAAACGAGAAATAGAAACGAGAAGAGAAACGAGAAGAGAAACGAGAAATAGAAACGTGAAGAGAAAGGAGAAATGGAAATGAGAAACCGAAAACGAGAAGAAGAACAAGAAATAGAAACGAGAAGAGAAAGGAGAAATAGAAAACGAGAAGTGAAACGAGAAATAGAAAACGAGAAATAGAAACTAGAAAAGAAACGAGAAATAGCAACGGGAAGAGAAACAAGAAATAAAAACGAGAAATAGAAACTAGAAGAGAAACGAGAAATAGAAACGTGAAGAGAAAGGAGAAATGGAAATGAGAAACCGAAAACGAGAAGAAGAACAAGAAATAGAAACGAGAAGAGAAAGGAGAAATAGAAAACGAGAAGAGAAACAAGAAATAGAAACGAGAAATAGAAACTAGAAAAGAAACGAGAAATAGCAACGGGAAGAGAAACAAGAAATAAAAACGAGAAATAGAAACTAGAAGAGAAACGAGAAATAGAAACGAAAAATAGCAACGGGAAGAGAAACGAGAAATAGAAACGAGAAGAGAAACGAGGAATAGAAACTAGAAGAGAAACGAGAAATAGCAACGGGAAGAGAAACAAGAAATAGAAACGAGAAATAGAAACGAGAAATAGAAACTAGAAGAGAAACGAGAAATAGAAACGAGAAATAGCAACGGGAAGAGAAAAGAGAAATAGAAACGAGAAGAGAAACGAGAAATAGAAACTAGAAGAGAAACGAGAAATAGAAACTAGAAGAGAAACGAGAAATAGAAACGAGAAATAGAAACGAGAAGAGAAACGAGAAGAGAAACGAGAAATAGAAACGTGAAGAGAAAGGAGAAATGGAAATGAGAAACCGAAAACGAGAAGAAGAACAAGAAATAGAAACGAGAAGAGAAAGGAGAAATAGAAAACGAGAAGTGAAACGAGAAATAGAAAACGAGAAATAGAAAACGAGAAGAGAAACGAGAAATAGAAAACGAGAAATAGAAACGAGAAATAGAAAAGGAGAAATAGAAAACGAGAAATAGAAAACGAGAAATAGAAAACGAGAAGAGAAACGAGAAATAGAAACGTGAAGAGAAACGAGAAATAGAAAACGAGAATGCGAGAACGAGAAGAGAAACGAGAAATAGAAACGAGAAATAAAAAAACAAGAAGATAAACGAGAACGACTTAAACGACTTCGACGAAGAGGAAGATTAACAGGATTTAATTTTTCCTAATTTTTAGGAAACGAGAAATTGCTCAAACTAACACTAACGCACATACATACACACATATATACGCACAAAGACATATATACATAAATATTAGATACACACATATACACAGGCACACACGTACACACACATGCATATATACACATGTCCATATGCACACACATACACACACACGCACACACACACATATATATATATATATGCACACATATATACACAAAAACGTACAGATATATATACACACACTCTATCACATACATACATACACACATATACATACCTACATACACACGCTCAAACATACATACACGCTTACGTACATAAACACACGTGCATATAGATAGATATATATGTAAACTTATCGTTATACTCGTTTCGAAAAATCCTCCGAGCACATAAGCAGAAGGAAAAAAAAGGTGATAAAAAAAGAACGATCTAAACACTTAAACATCAGTCAAAGTACGGCGCCCAATACACAAACATAACCATATACCTACACACATATAAACACAAATACACACACACACAAACATATACATGCATACACAAATATACGTAAGCACGCACATATATTCACACATACACATACACACACTCATGAACACATACACAAATACAGTCTGCCGCAGAAAGCAATGGCAACCTACTGCGGGATAAGCTTTTGCCCAGTCAGTCACGTCTCTTTCAAGACATGATCGCCATGCCCAAGCGTGTATCGCGCATGGCACTTAACTGACTGATACCTTTCTGTCCATCACATGTGGCATTTAATTGGTTGAACAGTTTTATTTATTTTCCATTTTTCGTGATGAGTTATGAATGTGAATTTTGATGCAGTGAGAACCGAGTTGAACTCGTTGCATTCATTTGCGCGCAAATACCCTTGTGAAAGCTATTAATCCGTCACTTCTCCCTCTAGTCAGGGGTTAAATAGCAGAAGAGATTGGGTTCTGCAGCACTGGTTGGCAACCACGCTACCACAGAAAGTGATGGCTTCCTACTGCAGGAAAAAGCTTTTGGTGCTTCAGCCATGTCTCGTTCGAGACAAGATCGCCCAAGCATGTTTCACATATGGCAATTAGCAGACTGACTGAATTGCAGAACAAAGATCGAATTCTAGTTGGTTTTGTTGTACTCACTCATGCACAAAATATCTTTGGGAAATCTATGAATCTATCACCTCTCTCCAGCCAAGTGTTAAACAGTGGCTTGAAAATTGCAAAAGAAAATCCTTAATGAAGGCTTTCTCTAGCTTTCAGCAAGATAACAATTTTGCCCGCCTAATCCGAAAGGAAATAAAAAGCGGACACCCTTGATGTTGAAGAAAGGAGTGTAAAAATTGTTTTAACCATCAATATTTCAATTTTAGACCTAGTCTGTAAAACTTTATTTAATTTTCCAATCAAATCTGGGGTATAACTTTTCCTAAAGCATTTAAATATATTTTTGACGGCATTTTTTACGGCATTGAAGACAATTTTTTTGCTATAATAAGTCATGATAAATTTTAAAACAAAAAAAAAACCCAGTCGACCGGTTATTGAGTCCATCGCCAAGTGGATTTCTTCTAGTTCACGTGTTATGATGCAGCAAACGTTCCTCTTTTTTTTAAAACTAAGTCTGTCTTCCATCTATGCGTAAAGACTTTCTACCCACCCCGTTTTAATTGTTATTTATTATTTTAAATGTACTTGGAAACTCGACTCCATAGGTAGAACGACGCAGCGTCTGTATGTTAGGATTAAACAGCCTGCTAAAATGCTCAATAAGAATTTTTCGTCTGGTGATACCATTTGAAATACATACAGGTCTTCCATTACGGATCGTTTGATAAATAGTCCGAGTTGTTCTACGGACTTTAGTGTGAACTGTTTTTTGTTTTTTTGTTTTGGACAGAACACACTGGTTTTTGCATCTGAAGGTGTTGGTGACACTGTTTATCATGTCCAGACGACTCTCTCTTTGTAAAAAAAGGGGACTGTTTGCTTGAGCTTGCTTTGCTGGGTCTCTAGCATTTTCAGATGTAATAATTTTTATTTTTCCCTTTCCGTTCATTCATGTCATCCATGATAGATGTTTTCCCAAATTTTTACGGTATGTTTACATAAGGTGACTATTACGAAAATGGAGTCGGTGGAGTAAAATGATTTGGGGACGAGTAAATTTTTCCTTGCTCTTGACCACAGGTCGAGTGATTTCTTTTTCAAATTTCAAAGGCTATATATATATATATATATGAAATGATTGTTTGAACATTATTTTTTATATAAACAGTTGCTGCCATGATACAAGGAACGGAAACAACAAAGACATAAATATGTGTTTTACTTAAAAAGTAATGCATGATTAGCAATGAAATTTTTACCGAATAGTGAGTAGGATGTAATGCATATATATCATACAAAGTTACAAAAATTACCTAACAGTTTTTTTTAAATAAAGATTAAATAGAACAAAGGAAATAAGCTACTGGACAAAAGTTAAGGAACGATCTTGTTAATACTTGATTGTGAACAAAATATCAACACAATTTAATATTGTGGTAAGCATCTCCTTATGTTCAATGACGTTTGTGCATCATCGACCACATGATCTAATTAATTTCTTGCAAAATTCAGCAGTAATTCTCTCTCATTCGTCTTTCAATAACTCCCATAGGGGATCCTGGCTTTTTTGGTTTCTTTTCTGAGCCCTTTCTCCAATTACCTTCCAAACATTTTCTATTGGATTTAGGTCAGGGCTCTTGGCTGGCCACTTCACTAGGGCGATTCCTTCTTCAAATAAAGCCATAACCTTCTGAGCCTTGTGGCAAGGTGCATTGTCCTGCATGAAAATAGAAGATTTGTAAAGATAATGGTGTAATCTTGGTACCACATGCTGCTGAAGAAGCCTTTTGTAAATCTCAGCATTGATATTGCCATGCACGCGGATGATAGGGCCAACTCCTGTAGATGAAATCATTCCCCACACCATCACACTGCCGCCATCAAACTTAACGGTTTTCTTGACACATTGAGAACACAGTCTTTCACCTGTTCTACGTCGTACATAAATTTGACCCTCAGTACCAAATATAGTAAACTTGGACTCGTCACTGAAATGAACTGTGTCCCATTGTGCGTCAGTCCAAACAACATGTTCTCTAGCATACTCCAGTTGTGCCCTTTGGTTTCGCTTTGAAATGAGAGGCTTCGAAACTGGAATGCGAGCAACCGTTTTCCGTGAGATCTTATTATCTGTCCCTTCATTAAATTTACAGACAATTGATAAAGCAGTTTCAAAACGTTTTTTTGTAGATATTCTAACAATTCTTCGATCTTCTCTTTGCAATAGATTTGGAAGTCTGTCAGTTTTTGGTTTTGCATTTAACATTTTATCGGTTTTGTACCTGTAAATTACACTATGAACGACACTTTTAGACCTATGAATGATATCAGATATTTCTGATATAGACTTTTTTCTTGATAGTTAAAGATAATGAGTATTTTCTTCGAAAGAGAGCGTTTAATGTGTAGAATTTGCTATAATAAAGTCCTAATGAAAATAAACTTTTACCTGTTATTAAAAAGCTCCATCGAGTTTTTTAACAATGTAAATGTAAAATTTAAGCAAATTATTAACATCGTTCCTTAATTTTTGTTCAGTAGCTTATTTTCTTTGTTCCATTTAATCTTAATTTAAAAAAAACTATTTGTAACTTTGTGTAATATTTATGCATTACACCCAAATCTTTATTCGGTAAAAATTTAATTGCTAATCATGCATTACTTTTTAAGTAATACACATATTTATGTCTTTGTTGTTTCCGTTCCTTATATATGGCCACTACTGTATCTTGCAATTAACTTAAAACTTATTGTTTGTTATTATAAGCTTATAGCTTTAAAACGAGAGAAATACTTATTTCTACGTTCATACTTCTGTGAGATTTGGCCACAGCTACACCGAGTTTGATTTTCCCTTTGCTTTTATTAATCACTATCTTTTTTCAGACGTTGACTCATTATCGCAAATAATTTTTACATTTAATACTTCAGTGAAAAATGCACTGCAAAAGAATATTAAGGATTGCATGTCAACCTACGATTTTTAACGACTCAGACAATGAAGTTCAATAATAATCGAATTTTTTTGGATGATGTTTTATGTAATTTTATTTTCGTTTACTCTCCTTTCATTTAACTTCTGCTACTTTTTATTTTCAACCTTTACCTCACAGTTGTGTAATTGTTAAATAAGAAGTAGTTTGGAACTAAAAAGACAGCCATTGATTAGATGGGTATTGGGAGACAATATCTCTAACTTAATCGCTGCTGATATCGAGAAAGACCTCCACTCTGGGGTATGAAATGGCTTGTAAATTTTAATGCTTCTAAAACGAAGCTGCTATCTCTCAAACACCACAGGCAGTTCCTCCTACCCCCAATCAGCATGTACCAAACAAGTCTCCCTGAAAGCAATAAACTGCTCCTCCTCGGTCTCATCCTCTCTTCCGACCTCAAGTGGAGCCTTTACATTGGGACAATGTCTAGTTGTGTCTCTATGTCGGGCCAGAACAATTTTCCCGTCTGAGTCGATCTTGCACATATACGACTTTTTCATCGATGGAATACGGTTTCCCTCTGTCTCTTCTACAAATATTTTTATGGCATCTGCTCCGAGAGGCTTATCTCACTGACGCCTCGCCACAATAATTTACTCGAGCAACCAGACTGGTAACAAGGTCCCACCCTTTTACAGTTAAATCAACTAAATGCAGCCGCCAATTCTACTCCATCAGCTTCTTTTCTTGCACTTTCCACCTTTTGTATACTTGCTTCCCTGATGGCGTCAATTTTCATGAATTTAAATGCAATGTCAATTCCCATCTCTTTTCCACTTGACTCCAGTCCTTCTGTCGTGTTTTCCTCATTACCCCGTGAATCTTGTTTTTTTTTCTTTTTTCAATCTACCCACGCAATAGTTTTCACAACGTTATTGCCATCCTACTCTTACCCTTTCTCTGACACCTTCTGTAACAGGTTCGTATTTCTCTTCGCTCTCCTCCTGATCAAACTTTAACTCTTCTCTTATGTAGCCCCCCCCCCCCTCTGCGCACCAGTGGCGGTATCGCCTTGCTTGGAGTGAAACGATAAATAAAATAAAATAAAATAAAATAAAATTGACCTCGGTATGACGATAAACTACATCTGGCGACAAGATGAATCATTGGGAGGTTTTCAGCAGTTTTGAATTACTCCTTAATTGCTGCTGTTTGCAGGTGAACCCTGACCAGGGATGCTGACATGTGTTGGGGTCCCAGCTATGGATAAATAGGGAACCCTCGAACTGCGATCAAAACATAATGAAAATATAACAATAGATTTTTATAGTAAAAATAGCAGCAATATATTTTTAGAAAAGGAAAACAAAATTACCAGCCATTCTTTCAACAAAAACCCTCTTTACAAAAATACGTCAATAAAACCTGATCTACAAACTGATTTCTTACAGAGAATGTATATTTTATTCATCTAAAAATATTATTTACTATGTTTGGACTGTTGTCATGTTTACGGCGTTTCCGGTATTGTGCGCTCCGGCCTTCTTCAGGTCTTATGAATTTCGAACCGAAACTTTTATTTCGATCACTGGAGTATCTCATTCTTATTCCATGTGGGATGCCACTTCCGGTATTTATGTAGTTATTACCCTTTAACCTAAATTATTTGTTCATCTTTGCTTTTGAACTCACAACTATTTGGGTCATGTTACTAGAATTAACCAATGTGGGCCATGTGTCCTTTTAAACATTTTGTTAACATAAAAAAATCCATTGCAGTTGATATGCCGTAAAACAAACTAAACAATAATAAATGAGATTTTAAAGAGTTACCTTGTATCTCCTAATGTGATACTGTCAAACCTCTTGGTAATAGTGTTGTTTGGGCGACGACGGGTGTTGTTCTTTTGTGAACCATACTGTCCTCTGCCATTACTTCAGACTAATATACCAAAGTCAAACTGTTTCTGTTTCTTGCTGAAAGTTAAATCAGTCATTCTTTCATCAGGTGAAATGTTTTCCTACAGTCATAAATAGCCCAACGTGTATGACCTGTATTAGCTGCTTTTATTCTTCACAGTCGCGAAATGTTGCCGATCACTTGTCAGTGACGGAGAAGGTGTAGTGAATGTAAGAAATTTCCCTAGCATTATGCAGACCCATGGGTTCCCTACCAAGCGAAAGTTTAATTTAAGAATTTTTGAGAAAAAAAAACTACATTTTTCTTTAATAATTGAAAATTTTGCGTTCTCGCTAGTTGTTGATTTATCAAATCACGGTCCAAATAAAAAAAGCAGCGATACATCCTGCTTCCTTTTCCATTTTGTGTGTATCGGGGGGGGGGGTCTTCTGACCGTCAACTGACCCTGTCAAATATATCTTCATTCAGAATTACGATATATTTCCAATAACCGGTGTGGCTGTGTATTAGGTGTTTCTTTTTTGGGGGCTTTTTAACCCTTAACCTTAAATAATTATCTCTTATTTTACACGAACAATGCTACTCAAATATAAATCGAAAATCATCAATTGTTCGTTATTTTCGATTATTATTCATAATTCTTCTCTTTTTACTTTAGAAGCCTTCGTGATCTTTCTTTATCGCAATCAGATTTTATTATTTCCGTTTTTTCCACATTTTCTTTCCTATTGTTTCAAAATATTTTCTGTTTTTTTTTTTTCATCTTTTTCTTTCTGATTTGAAAACAATTATTTTTCTTTTGCATTTTATTTCTGTTCTGATTCTTCTATCCTTTTTGTTTATTTTTCCTTTCGTTTCTTCTTTATTCTTCTGTATTTTTCTAAATCGTCTCTCCTCTTCTCATTATTCTTTCTTCTTCCTTTTATTATTCGCTTCTAATTTATTGTCATTCTTTCTGTTTCTTGATCATTGTTCTTTTTCCTTTTCTTCTTAAGATTCTTCATTTCTTTTTTATTTACTTTCTTTCTTTCTTCTACATCTTCCACTCTCCTTCCTTCTTTTTTCTAAATAATCTTTTTTCTACATCTTCCACTCTCCTTCCTTCTTTTTTCTTAATAATCAAGACCATTTATTAGAATATTTTGTGGAAATATTTTTCTGGCCAGGGCCTTACTCCAAATAACCAAATGATTTCTTTAAATTTACTTTAACTTATAATGACAAAATATTATTAGCCAGACAAAAACACTGTCAGTATTAAAATCTTTTAAAATCTTTTACTAATTTTAGGTGACCCTAAAAAAAGGCCGGGACATGATTCAGAATTTTATTTTTGAATTTCAATTTTGATCCTCTGTAGAATAAAAATTAAACAGTTTTAAAATGAGAAAAAATTCTCATTAGAAAATGTTATTAAACTTTAAATTTTCAATCCTATAAAAAGAAAACCACAACACTTAGTAGTTCGGTATTTAATCTCATTCAAAGTAGTCACCTTCTGGAGCCACACACTTTATCCAGCATCGTTTTTAGGGGTAGCTGGCAGCTGCCTCGTCGAATTTTATTGGATTTTCTTGATGTCTTTAAATCTTAAAGTGAGATTTGATTTTTGAAAAGTAAAAGTTACAAGGATCGAAACCTTGGAATTAGAGTTTTTATCGTACTTGGGAAATGTGTTCTTGGCTGACAATTTCTGCACATGCCATAGTCATTGATGGAACCTATGTGGTGGTGTGAGAAGGTCACACTCCAAAGAATATGGTTCGAGAACGTTATTGCATAAGTTTATAGGGAGATAGATTTCAAATTCAGTCTGAGTAAGAGAGCTTCATATTGCGCACTTTAGGTCTGTTACGATAGCAACAGTCCCTAATACATTTTGATCAGATCTCGTATATTTATTTCAGATTAATAAAATAACGAAGATCAGAGAGAGTATTAAGATCATTCTGAAAGAATACATGGCAAATTTTTAGGTATTTTATATCTATCTATCTATCTATCTATCTATCTATCTATCTATCTATCTATCTATCTATCTATCTATCTATCTATCTATCTATCTCAGTCCGTTCATATCTATCTATCTATCTATCTATCTATCTATCTATCTATCTATCTATCTATCTATCTATCATATAAAAATTATGTTTTAGAACATGTACATTATTTTTTAATATATGTCCTCGACAATCATATGTTTGTTTCAACGTTTGTTTCATTTCTGGAAATATAGGGAGCAGAGGAATTCAGTTTTGCTTTTACCTCCCGAAGAAACGTTGGGCACAGCTCTATACATCATATATCCAGCATTGTTTTAAATTAATGTTTTGGACGGAAAAAATTCTTTCTTCGTTCTATACCCACTCGGATATATATATATATGTATATATATACTCTGTACACACACACACACACACACACACACACACACACACACACACACACACACACACATATATATATATATATATATATATATATATATAGACAGTACATTTTCTCAAAATAAATTTTCAGCTTATCTTCACAGAAAATAATTCTGGAGATTTTAAAAAATTATTTTCATACAATCTCTGAAAATATTTCCGAGGTGTTACAATGTACTCGTAGTCGATATTAAATATTCTTTTAATAATCTAACACGTGCGAGGATTTAAGTTTCTATATAAAAACTGTAACTTGGAAAATTCTCTTATTATTGAGAATTTAGATTTATATATCGAAATGTTGGATGTGGAAAATTATCTAGTAGTTATTTGCTAGTATAGGGTATTCCAATATCTTGCACAATTTTAAATTTAAATTAAATTTAAGCGTCTAATTTTTTTTCTTTCAGATTTAACAACTTCAGTCTTTGGCAATTTTAAACCTGGAAAGTTTAACAACCGAGCAACATGTTAAAATTATTGAAGCCTGTTACAAAAATAACGCATTTAGATTCCTTTCTTTGGCGTCATCCCAAATGTAAGGACTATGTGATCAAGCCAACAACAATTCAACAGCTGAAGGTTTAGATAATAAGGTATATTGGTGAGATTGAAGAGCAACTATGCAGAGACGTTATCAAAAATGTTTCCTATCAACCGAAACCTTGGCGGATATTTGGGTGATGTTATTTTCCACCCATAACTGCCATGACTTAAACAACATGATATAATAGTGAAATTAATAAACTTTTAATGATAACACTAAATTGTTTAGTGTTAACTTCGATCAGTCTAAATAGAACACCCTAAATTTAGGTTTATGCATAGTGACAAAATACAAAGGAGGATCTGTAACGTGGTTGATACTGACTTGGCAGACCGGCTACAGCCGCTCTCTCACCGGTGTGATGTGGCTTCCCTGTGCCTCTTCTACAAGTACTTTCATGGCTTCTGCTCCGATGAGCTTAGATCACTGGTGCCGCCTAAGCACGAATTTACACGATATACTAGATTAGCAACTAGGTCCCACCCTTTTACAGTTAAACAAATAAGATGTAACCGTAAGTTCTACTCCAACAGCTTCTTTTCTCGCGCTTCCCGCCTGTGGAACTCCCTTCCACAAGTCTGCTTTCCCGACAGTTACAATCTCCAGGTGTTTAAATGTAGGGTCAATAGACTCCTCCTATCACACTAACTCCCAACTATTCTCAGAACACTCTCATCTACCCAACCCTCATTCTCGGTATCCTTACCCGCCTATCACCCACCCTCTGACATTTCCTATATTTAATCATCCTTTCTCCACTCTACGTAGCCCCCTGCGCAGTAGTGGCAGTGACATGCATTGCTCGGGGTGAAACGCTTATAAAAAAAAAAAATGTGAATCTTGGAAAATTCTCTGTAACATATTGCTAGATCCGTGACCTAAAATTATATTTCTACAAAACTTAACAAATATTCACTATCAAGCCTATCTATAAATAAAATTTTCAAATTTCAATATAATCCGATAATTCTATTCATTTACACTCCACCCACGTCTATTGAACGGGTGAAAAGGCTTATCCCTTGTTTCCTGTTTAGGATGTGGTTTCCGGCTTTCTCTTTTCAAATCTTTTCACTCTTCCGTAGCCCCCTGCACGTCAGTGGCGTTACCGCCTTACTCGGGGTGATATGATTAAAAAAAAAGAAAAGATTTGAGTAAATTTTTAAAAAAAAGTTTTATCTTTTCACTCTTCCGTAGCCCCCTCACGTCAGTGACGTTACCGCCTTGCTCTGGGTGATATGATTAAAAAAAAAAAATTGAGTAAATTTAAAAAAAAAGGTTTTATCTTTTCACTCTTCCGTAGCCCCCTGCAGGTCAGTGACGTTACCGCCTTGCTCTGGGTGATATGATTAAAAAAAAAAGAAAAAAATTGAGTAAATTTTAAAAAAAAAGGTTTTATCTTCCGTAGCCCCCTGCACGTCAGTGACGTTACCGCCTTGCTCGGGGTGATATGATTAAAAAAAAAATTGAGTAAATTTTAAAAAAAAGGTTTTATCTTTTCACTCTTCCGTAGCCCCCTGCACGTCAGTGACGTTACCGTCTTGCTCGGGGTGATATGATTAAAAAAAAATTAAGTAAATTTTTCACTTATCGAAAGTGCGCATGAATTTTGAGACAGCTAGTAAATGACATAACATTTATAATTTGTGAATTAGAAGTAGAGAAGAGAGAGAAATTTTGAAAGATTCTCTTACTAGATTTCCGGTTTCCAATACATTAATAAAATATGAATTTAACAAAAAAGAAATAATATAGTTTTAACGTTAGTGAAATAATTCAAGATATCAGTTTGGAACCTATTATTTTTGATTAAATTCTCTAACTCAGTTATAATATTAATATAACAGTGGATGAAGCACAAGCCAACATAAACATATTAGGAAATCATAACTACTTAGATTCTTCAGTTTCATTTTTCTTGGTTGGTTGGTTTTGTTTTATGGCATATCAACCTCGGCGGGTCATTTATTGCCAACAATTTTTTTTTATCTTATTTATTGCTGGTATTACCTTTTTCTTTCAACAATTTTATTGCTGTTTTTTTTTTATATAAGTTTTGTGTCTAGTAATACTTTTTCTTTTCGAGTATCAAGATTCATTGGGATTTTTTTAAGGGCAGGTCCAAAGTCCTATCCTTGTTATTTAACCCATAACCGGAGGAAAGGAACGGATTAATACCTTTCCCAAGGGTATCAGTGCTTAAGTGAACGCAGGGTATTCAACTGAAATTCAAACTCGGCTCACTGATTTCTCTTTCCGGGCCTATATCCACTGCACCACAATGCACATTCGTCACTAAACGCTTACAGCACCTGGTATTTTCAAGAGGTCACCCATCTAAGTACTGACCAGGCTCAACTTCGGTGATCGAGCGAGAACGTAATTTGGCCGTAAGCCTTTCATTTTTCTATCTTCAACATAAACAATTTCACTGATTCAGCCTTTGTTAGTGACTATGATGAAACAAAGATAATTATAGGTTATTCATCTTTGGAAATTGATTGGTTGATTCATTTTTACGGCATATTGACCCATTGATTGTTATTTAAAGCCAGACATAAATTTTAGGTTGTCAGAATACATTTAAATAATAATGCTTTCGGGATACAATTCTTGATAACAAATCAAAAAATTTGTGTCAGCCAACTATTTTTGTAAGAAAAAAATAGAAATACCGAATTTTTTTCAATTATCGCCAAAGTTCGATTTAACTGATAAACTTTATCCGTAATACACTGATATGAGCATGAGGGTTCATATTTTTACATAGCCATCTAGATAAATTTCCAGATAATGGCGGCAATGTGAGTGATGAACATGGAAAACGATTCCATCAGGTTATCAAAATATATAAAATTTATATATAAAATTAGATAGCCTAAAGAGAACGCCCTGAACATAGCTGAGAGTCGTCTACGAACACTGATACCGTAACGATCATTACGAGTCCCAGTTCGAGGGTGGAATTAGTATTGCTAATTGGTATTAGTCACTAACCGTATTATCGTTCTACTAACAAAATTCCGTGTTATACTTTGCCGTGTTAATATATATTCCTTATTTCCTATTTTGGTTGTTTTGTGTTATTCTTGCTGGACCTTTTGCCGGGTCCAGGACACATGCCCTTGCGGAAAGCGTGACAGAAGTAAATAATGTTATATATGCAGTAACTTCAGCAGCTCCTGAAAAATTTAATAACGCAGAAAATGTCAAACATCAGATAAAATGATCCCTGTTAGGTGGCAAAATTAAAGCGGGAAATTGAGGGAATCATATGTGAATTGTCAGTACTAGATGGGAACTCAGGAAATTTAAATATCTAGACACGGAAAAGCAGGCAGTTTTGAGTTTAAGTTTAAGTTTAAGTTTAAGTTTTAGTTTTGGTTTTGCTTAACGGCATATCAACCTCCGTGGGTTATTTAATGCCAAAAAGGTGGAGTTTTAAGGTTGTATTGTGGGGACTTACCTCCAAATAGACCCGTCCACACCTTTATAATATGGCTACTAAATCTGAGTGGATGTGAGGGAATGCGTGAGTCAGGACGCCTGCGAGAGAAAGTACTCGCCAGTCCACGTTTACCTTTGTACTACGCTTTCCGAGAATATACTATTCAATTTTATATCCGAGTCCGTGTTATCTTTCTATGGCCCCTCGGTCATAACAGGTTGCTGTTTTTTTTATGTTCGGTTATAGTGAGAAGATTGATTTAGTCGGATTTTAATAAAAAAAATTGTTTTCGTTCTTTTTTTATTTTAGAAAACTGAATGTATCTAGTTTTGTATTCAAAAATGTTTTGCTGAGAATCATTTTTCCTTCAAAAATGTGTTATGGTAATAGTTCTTTTCCTTAAAAATGTCTTGTTGGTAATATTTTTCCTACAAAAATGTCTATTCTATAAAGATCTTTTATTAACACCCACACTGCACTCTTCAAGAAAACACTGGTGTCTAACGGCTACCCACAGTCCTTTGTGGGACGCCTGGAACGGAAGAGTATTAGGGGCCCAAGGCACCACACCCTATCTAACACCTGCTTCCTGAGGCTACCGCACTTCGGCGAAAATATAACATCAAAAATACGTAGAGCTATCCGCAGAGAGGGATTGGACATACAGCTGGCAAACTACGGCCCCACTCTTCGCAGACACCTCAACCCCGACCACAGAACAAATAACAACACCACATGCACACTAGCCAATTGCCCTATTGCAGGCACCGGTATATAACACCAGGTATATGTCGTATACCGCATACAATGCGCCAAATGCGAGGCACTCTATGTTGGCAGCACCACAAGACCATTACATATCAGGATAAAAGAGCACTTACACAAGCAAGCGTCGTCTTTCCAAAAACATTAAAAAATGCAAAAATACTAATAAGAACATAACTGTCAACATCGAGACTAAAGAGTGCAACTTAGGTAACCTGCGCATAAAAGAGTCTCTAATAATAGCTAAATTGCACCCGCAAATCAACAGTCGGCAAGAGCTAAACCTAGATTACTTAACAGAATAGACAACGCTAACACGCACATGACACACACTCACCACAACAATAAAGCTCATACACACGAGAAAGATAGCAACAATAACCACGCACACACATTTCTCCCTCCCGGCAGAGTAGCGGAGGCGCTTATAACAAACAACACACCGCCAAGCACACACACACACACACACACACACACACACACACACACACACACACACACATATATATATATATATATATATATATAAAACAAGGTAGATTTAATTACAATACCACGTGCACATAGACACGCACACATGACGCGGCCACAACAAGCAAACACCACCAGATAAATTAGATAGATAAAACAATAGTAATGAATCAATCATGTGAACTTCCAGATCACATTAAGATACACCACACATACAAGCGGACTGATAGCATCAGACTATAAAGGCCCCAACTAGAATACACAAACATACACATACACACGCATACACACACACATACAGCAGTTAGACTACACACGCACACACACACACACACACACACACACACATACACGTACAGCAGCAGTGGACAACTCTCGGCAACCATTCATAGAGGGACCGCGATGAAGTTCAAACAGTCAAAAGCTTCGCTGTCATTCTGAAGATGAGATTTTAATCTCGAAATATTAATGTAATAAATAGGTAATACAAACACTTCCTTTATTTCATTCAACGCATTGTGACAGCCTTCAAGACATAACCCATACAACTATTTTACACAATGCTTCAAGCAAATTACAAAACTTTACTATCTTTTTTTATGTATTTATTTCTATAAAAGTGTATTTTTTGTACGTTCATAGTGTTTTGACACCAGTTTGTGTGTTAACTATTTCCTCCCGGTCAGGGTGGACCTGGGAACAACAGCAATTTAGAGGTGGTGCCATGCTCCTTACAACCTCTCATTCAAAGGCCTTGCTGCTGGATACAGTTTACTGTCATGCCCAGGAACTGGAAAAGTAGGAAGATCAACCGGATTTTTTTTTTATAATCACGTCACCCACCAAGCAAGGCAGAAATGCTACTGGTGCGCAGAGGGTTTATAGTGAGAGAATAAAAAGTACAGGAGATGTGGAAAAATTATAAGAGATGGATGTCAATCAAGTAGACAGAAGATGGTGATTGATATTGCATTTAAACTTTTGGAGATTGTAGCTATCAGTGAAGCAAGCAGGGAGTTTCACAAACGGGAAGTTTGAGGCAAGAAACTGTTAATAAAAGAGCCGCCTATATTAAAGTAGAGAAAGTAGTCATTGAAAATATACGTTTGTTTTATAGATTATCTCAAATTGTTTGATTAAGCACATTACAAAGAAACTGTTGAAACTTCTAAATAACCTTAACATATTTAGGAAAAATATTAGAATAATCCAAAACAATTTTCTTGGAACCAACCCGCCTGCGCACATATAGTACTGAACAATAACATAATATTCATTTGATCTGGTAGTGAATCTCCCCACAGATAAACAAGAAACTTGAAGCAGTAGAAATCAGGTTCTACAGAAGGATGCTGTGGATACCATGGATTAAATAAATGAACAACGATGAAGTTTTAAAGAAATTAGAAACAAAAAGGAAACATTTGATTTCAGAAATAGACTGTTTGATTTCTAGGGTACACGATGAGAAACGACGTCTTGGTAAATTTGATATTCAGAGGAGAATTTGAAAACAAGAATGACAGAGGAAAACAATTCATAATTTCTTAGCGAGTTGGAGTAAAATGGATGTCGGAACAAGGTTCAGGGAAGAAATAAAAAAAAAGTCAGAATTTATTGAGCGCTAAAATGGACAAAGAATTGTGGAGATATATAATTGACTACGCCGTGAATGGTTATGGTACACTAGCAGTATAGCCCGGCGTGTAATGAAAGCTTTAAAACTAATCCCTGGTCCTGGAGCTCAGACTCTTTGGACATTGACAGAGTATTCCAATATCTTGCACAATTTTAGATTTAAATAAAATTTAAGAGTCTATTTTTTTTTCTTTCGGATTTCACAATTTCAGTGTTTCGCAATTTTAACCCTGGAGAGTTTAACAACCGAGCATCATGTTAAAGTTATTGAAGCCTGTTACGAAAATGACTAAAAAGCAATTTGTTGTTTCCAGTTAAAGAGAAACCGTAGACTGAAAGAAAAATGAATGGATGTAAGTCAAATTTTTATTTCCTGGTATCGATATCAAATAAGTTTTTTTCGCCGTAAACTGAATTTTCAAGGTTAAATAAGTTCTCTGAGTAAATGGTATCATGGCTGAAACTAAGAACTACAATTATACCTACTTAGAGCCAAACCCGAAGCAAAAACTAAAATAAAAGGGCTGAAAAAATACAGACATACAGGCAGTTAAACAGACACACGCACAAACATCTTGCCTTATATATATATATATATATATATATATATATATAAACTAGTAGTAAAGCCCGGCGTTGCTCGGGTGTAATGAAAGCTTTAAAACTAATCCATGGTCCTGGAGCTCATACTCTTTCGACGTTGGCACGAGAGACTAAAAAGCAATAGTTATTTCCAGTTAAAGCGAAACCGTAGACTGAAAGAAAAATGAATGGATGTAAATCAAATTTTGATTTCCTAGTATCGATATCAGATACGTTTTTTTCGTCGTAAACTGATTTTTCAAGGCTAAATAAGTTCTCTGAGTAAATGGTATCATGGCTGAAACTAAGAACTACAATTATACCTACTTAGAGCCAAACCCGAAGCAAAAACCAAAATAAAAGGGCTGAAAAAAATACAGACATACAGGCAGATAAACACACACACACACACACACACACACACACACACAGACAGACACACACACACACACACACACACACACAAAGATCTTGCCTTTTATATATATATATATATATTATCGATTTTCTGCACTATTGTGAGAACTTCAACCATGTAATTTCTGAATATCGTTTCTTATGTCTTTGTCTATGAGTGTATGAAATTTGATTTAAATCGGTCTACTCTTTCTATAACCCGATTGTTTCGATTATCGATTTTCGATATTTATCGGGTGTAAGTCGACGCAATACTTAGCTAAGAACACTCTCAGACGCTTATCGTACAACTGTGCAAATTTTCAAGAAAATCGGTTCAGCCGTTTCGGAGTCTATAGGTAATGGACACACACACACACAGAGACAAGGTTCCATTTTCAAATAAGTTTAGATAAAAAAAGAAGTATGTCGAAATAGTTGACTTAGAAAGAGACATCATTAAAATCTCATAGAATAAAGAGAAGTTAACGACTTTTAATTATACAGTTTTTTGCTTTAGATTTGTCACTGGTTGGGTTATACAATACTGACATTTGTATGAAGAGAAGCAGTCAAGTTCGAACTCACTACAAATTATCAAATAAACAAGCCTCGCTATTCGATTCTCCACCGAGGTCCCACTTCTGCATTTGGGAGATACACTGTCATTTGATCTGCAGTGAAGTCACCGGATTAAACACAAAAGAAACAAAAAAGCAGAGATAACTATACGAATAATACCACCTATAAAAGCTGTTTTAGAGCAAGTGCAATTACCATCTTCCGGTTATAGATTAGGAACTGTTTCTCCTGAATATTTAAACTTGTCTAAGGTCATAACGTTGGCACACTTAGATTACTTGAAGTTTATTCTTTTGCGACGCGTTTGTAATTTTCTTAAATAGAAAAAAAAAAATTAAAAAATAAGAGAAAAAAATGAACAGGAATAATTGGATAACGTTGTCTTTTTGTGTAATCATGAGCAGCATTGAGAATTAGAACCAGAAACGACGAGTCACTTTACGTATGAAATATTTATTACCTAACCTGATTACAGATAAATGTGTCCTGCTAGAACGCGCTGGTAGCGCGCTGAACGACCAAAATGAGAAGCAGTATTTGACGGTCTATTTTGGGTTTCTCTGTATTAACGTTTTGATATTTAGTATTTTTTTTTTATGCTGTCATTTTAGATATCACTTTTTACGATGTTTTAACATTGCAGTTCACACCAAACGACAGGTTCAATCGCTTCTTCTCGCCAAACTGTTCTGACTTACAAAATAACACTTTGGCCTTATCGACGAGCTTATATCCCTACATCTACATAAATTTACTTGTGCTACTAGATTTGCAACCAGGTCCCACTCTTTTACTGTCAAAATAGTCAAATGTGACGACAACCACTACTCTAACAATTTCTTTTTTAACACATCCCACCTGTGGAAATCCCTTCCATATACTTGCTTTCTCAATAGCTACAATCTCCAAAAGTTAAAGTACAACGTTAATTGCCATCTTTTATCTCCCTAATTCTCATATTTCTCTTTTCCTTTTTCTGACACCCACTGTACATTGCTCTTCTTTTCTCTGATCTCTCACTGTAAACCCCTGTGCACCAGTGGCAGTACAGTCTTGCTTGGATGAAATGATTTTAAAAGAGAAACGAAAAAGAAGATCGTCACTCATGAAAGAAAACACTGATACAAAGTTGTAGCAGTAGGCAAATTATATTCTAGTTGTAAACTTCTGCTACAGATGAGTGAGGTGAGGTTAGAGTAGTTTAAGGGAGTCAGTCAGTTAAGTGCCATACATGAAACACGCTTAGGCAATCATGTCTCGAAAGAGGCATGACTGAGTGGGCAGAAGATTATCTCGCAGTAAGTTGCCATTGCTTTCTGCGGTAGACTGGTTGCCAGCCAAGTCTATAGAAACTAATCTGTCCTGTTATTTAAACCATAACTGGAAGGAAGAGACGGATTAATACCTTTCCCAAGGGTATTTGCGCGTAAGTGAATGCAATGAATTTAGCTGGAATTCGAACTCGGCTCCCCGAGGTAGTAGAGGGAATAAAACTTTTAACGGGCATGCGTGGTAAGTTTTCTCGCCATCTCTCTGTTTCTCATTTCAGCTGCTAGTAACCATTGTCTTAAATAGAACATCATTTTTTGTTTTGTCAATTTTATCTAAAGAAGTGATTCATCAATAACTCAGAGTCTAGTTTTACTGAATTACCTTTTTATCAGGATTGTTTGACCAGTTTGTTGGAAGTCCATTCCATTAAACCGATCTCTACCCAAGACAGGTAATAAAACTGAATCGTAAGGGACATTATGTAGCATTGCAGCTCAGAGCATGTTCATTCTCAGAGTGCAGGTTCAAACACTTGTGGCTTACAAAACAACATTTTGGCCATATCAATGAGCTTATATACCGGGTGCTCCATCTACATGAATTTACTTGTGCTACTAGATTGGCAACTATATCCCAAACTTTTATCGTCAAAACACTCAAATGTTACCCCTTACTTCTACTATAACAATTTGTTTTTCAGCACTTCTAACCTGCGGAAGTCCCTCCCATATACTAATTTTCTTGATACCTACAATCTCCAAAAATTTTAATTTCAACGGCAATTGCCATTATTTTTCTCCTTGATCCGTTTTTCTCTTGTTTTTTTCTTTACACCCCCTGTACATCGCTCTTCTTTCTTCTGCTCTCTTTTCACTGTATCCCCACCCCCGTGCACCAGTTGCAGTACTGTTTTGCTTGGGGAGAAATGATGAAAAATAAATGAGAATGATATACCCCAGTGATCGTAATAAAGGAATTACTAGCACCAGAAGAATCCCGGAGCGTACAACGTCGTAATAATGGCAGTAAATATGATGACAATAGTCTGAACTGTGTAAATAGTGCTGACATTTCTAGCTTTACAGATCAAACTAGAAGCCAGATTCATTCTCAGAATTCAGTTTCTTCCAGTCAAACGCATGTGGCTTAAAAATAGCCCTTTGGCTAGATCATCATCGACGAAATAAAAACCATGAGACCAGATTGTGGCAGTAGACATATTTTATAATGTAACATTCTGCTGTAGACGAGAGAGGCCTAAGCAAGGTGGGGAATCGAGTAGTCTAAGACGTTTTTATTTTTGCGTCGCAGCAATATGTTCTATGATTGCAGCTGCTAGTGACCACTTCCTAAGAGAAGACAAGCGTTCTTTGCCTTGTCAGTTTATTCACTCGTGAGGGGTCTGTCTTCAGTCAGTGACCTCTGTTATAGTTGTTTCATGTGATTCTTGGGAGGTCCACTTCATTTTGCTGATAATCTTCAGGACAAGAACTGTCGAAACAATTTCTCTAGAATACACTTTATTACGCTTGAAATCGTCTAGATAGTAATTGTCGAAACAATGTTCACTTCACTTCGCTGATAGCCTTCAAGACAAGGGCCATCAAAATAATTTCTATATGTTCACTTTATTTCGTTCAAAATTATACAGAGGAGTACTGTCGAAAAAGATTTCCCTATATGTTCACTTCTTTTCGCTGATAATCGTCAAGACAAGTGCCATCAAAATAATTTCTATATGTTCACTTTATTTCGTTCAAAATTATACAGAGGAGTACTGTCGAAAAAGATTTCCCTATATGTTCACTCCTTTTCGCTGATAATCGTCAAGACAAGGGCCATCAAAATAATTTCTATATGTTCACTTTATTTCGTTCAAAATTATACAGAGGAGTACTGTCGAAAAGATTTCCCTATATGTTCACTTCTTTTCGCTGATAATCGTCAAGACAAAAAGGGCCATCAAAATAATTTCTATATGTTCCCTTTATTTCGTTTCAAAATTATACAGAGGAGTACTGTCGAAAAGATTTCCCCTATATGTTCACTTCTTTTCGCTGATAATCGTCAAGACAAGTGCCATCAAAATAATTTCTATATGTTCACTTTATTTCGTTCAAAATTATACAGAGGAGTACTGTCGAAAAGATTTCCCTATATGTTCACTTCTTTTCGCTGATAATCGTCAAGACAAGTGCCATCAAAATAATTTCTATATGTTACTTTATTTCGTTCAAATTATACAGAGGAGTACTGTCGAAAAGATTTCCCTATATGTTCACTTCTTTTCCTTTGATAATCGTCAAGACAAGGGCCATCCAAATAATTTCTATATGTTCACTTTATTTCGTTCAAAATTATACAGAGGAGTACTGTCGAAAGATTTCCCTATATGTTCACTTCTTTTCGCTGATAATCGTCAAGACAAGTGCCATCCAAAATAATTTCTATATGTTCACTTTATTTCGTTCAAAATTATACAGAAGTGTACTGTCAGATTTCCCTATATGTTCACTTCTTTTCGCTGATAATCGTCAAGACAAGTGCCATCAAAATAATTTCTATATGTTCACTTTATTTCGTTCAAAAATTATACAGAGGAGTACTGTCGAAAAGATTTCCCTATATGTTTACTTCTTTTCGCTGATAATCGTCAAGACAAGTGCCATCAAAATAATTTCTATATGTTCACTTTATTTCGTTCAAAATTATACAGAGGTACTGTCGAAAAGATTTCCCTATATGTTCACTTCTTTTCGCTGATAATCGTCAAGACAAGGGCCATCAAAATAATTTCTATATGTTCACTTTATTTCGTTCAAAATTATACAGAGGAGTACTGTCGAAAAGATTTCCCTATATGTTCACTTCTTTTCGCGGATAATCGTCAAGACAAGTGCCATCAAATAATTTCTATATGTTCACTTTATTTCGTTCAAAATTATACAGAGGAGTACTGTCCGAAAAGATTTCCCTATATGTTCACTTCTTTTCGCTGATAATCGTCAAGACAAGGGCCATCAAAATAATTTCTATATGTTCACTTTATTTCGTTCAAAATTATACAGAGGAGTACTGTCGAAAGATTTTCCCTATATGTTCACTTCTTTTCGCTGATAATCGTCAAGACAAGTGCCATCAAAATAATTTCTATATGTTCACTTTATTTCGTTCAAAATTATACAGAGGAGTACTGTCGAAAAGATTTCCCTATATGTTCACTTCTTTCGCTGATAATCGTCAAGACAAGGGCCATCAAAATAATTTCTATATGTTCACTTTATTTCGTTCAAAATTACAGAGGAGTACTGTCGAAAAAGATTTCCCTATACGTTCACTTCTTTTCGCTGATAATCGTCAAGACAAGGGCCATCAAAATAATTTCTATATGTTCACTTTATTTCGTTCAAAATTATACAGAGGAGTACTGTCGAAAAGATTTCCCTATATGTTCACTTCTTTTCGCTGATAATCGTCAAGACAAGTGCCATCAAAATAATTTCTATATGTTCACTTTATTTCGTTCAAAATTATACAGAGGAGTACTGTCGAAAAGATTTCCCTATATGTTCACTTCTTTTCGCTGATAATCGTCAAGACAAGGGCCATCAAAATAATTTCTATATGTTCACTTTATTTCGTTCAAAATTATACAGAGGAGTACTGTCGAAAAGATTTCCCTATATGTTCACTTCTTTTCGCTGATAATCAAGACAAGTGCCATCAAAATAATTTCTATATGTTCACTTTATTTCGTTCAAAATTATACAGAGGAGTACTGTCGAAAAGATTTCCCTATATGTTCACTTCTTTTCGCTGATAATCGTCAAGACAAGTGCCATCAAAATAATTTCTATATGTTCACTTTATTTCGTTCAAAATTATACAGAGGAGTACTGTCGAAAAGATTTCCCTATATGTTCACTTCTTTTCGCTGATAATCGTCAAGACAAGGGCCATCAAAATAATTTCTATATGTTCACCTTATTTCGTTCAAAATCATACAGAGGAGTACTGTCGAAAAGATTTCCCTATATGTTCACTTCTTTTCGCTGATAATCGTCAAGACAAGTGCCATCAAAATAATTTCTATATGTTCACTTTATTTCGTTCAAAATTATACAGAGGAGTACTGTCGAAAAGATTTCCCTATATGTTCACTTCTTTTCGCTGATAATCGTCAAGACAAGGGGCCATCAAAATAATTTCTATATGTTCACTTTATTTCGTTCAAAATCATACAGAGGAGTACTGTCGAAAAGATTTCCCTACAGGTTCACTTCACTTTACTGGCAATTGTCTAGACAATAATTGTCAAAACAATTTCTGTATGTCAACTTCACTTCGCTGAAAATAATCTAGCCATAGTTTGCTTCGTTGACAATTGTCCAGACAATAACTGCTTAAACAATTTCTGTGACATCTTTCCGGTGAGTTTTTCTTTAACAAGTTATTAGCAAGAAATAGTTTGGAGTATAGATCTGTGTCAGCAGTCATAGATCCGGTGGGAAACATTGTAGGGTAATGGCCTCTGATGAGCCAAGAATGTTAAATGTTCAAATAAAAAAATCCTTCTTTAAATTAGAGAATTAAACAGCTCTTGTTTTCGTTTGAATCAGGAGATTATGGGCAGGTAACAATCGCACAACAATAAGTAGGTTGATATACTCATTTAAATACTTGTTATTTAAGAGTTTTCACATGCAGTTTAGTAATTCTTAACAAAAATATACAAAGAAAGGCTACTTGATAGTTTTAGATATACGCTATTTTTATTATTTTAAACGTTTCATTTTATAGGATACTCATATTTGAATAGAAGCCCTGCTTGTTTTAAACAGTATTTATTTATTTTCTTTATTACCTTTTATCGCGTAAATACCTTTTAGAAAATTTATATATCCGTCTCTAATCGTCCCAGTTATGGGTTGAATAGCAAGACAGACTGGGTCCTGTAGTCTTGTTTGGTAACCAGTGTCACACACAAAGAAACTGCAACCTACTGTCATATAATCTTCTGTTTAGTCATTCCTGAATCGAAAGAGACATGATCGCTCAAGAATCACATAATTTTTAATTCGAGTATATAAACGGTAGACGAAATAGTGTTTAAAATAAACTGAACATCTACTCGGATATGGTTATCCACTAAAAATAAAGGTTGAGCGCAGGACACATTGAGGACGCATTTGAGGACACATTGAGGACACATTTGGATTGAAAAACCTAAAAACCGAACCTCTCAGAGACAAACTCTTTAACTTCGAGGATGACCTATTCGAGATCATAAACAAAATCACTTTTCACAAACACAAAAACAAATTTCTAAAACACTTGGACACACTGGTCAGTAGCATAAACGAATCTGATAAATATGTCGGATTAGAAAATAAAATCCATTAATTATTTTTGCTTTGTTTACGTTTCGCGTATAAAATTGAGCTGATATAATTTTAGGGAAACTCTCAACGAATGAATGTGTTTTAAATGGAAAATATAATCATGATTGATTGTGAAGCTCATTGTGTTCGAAGGGTCAAAGTTCACAAAATAGGATAAAGGAGGACGCAAGTTCGATCCTGCAGGCGGGCATGTTCTCTTTATCGAAGATTCTGACGTATTTAGGCAGGTAGAGAAATTAAATACTGTTTAAAATAAAACCACTGTCGACACAAATGTAGGTACCATGAAGAAAACGTTTGATGTAATAACAATATATCCGGTTAAAATAATAAAATCCATTATTTCTCTAGACTCTAGTCATGAGACCATAAAACATATCCCCAATCTTCTAATGTTAAATTTGTCTACAAAATTCCCGACACTTTCATTCATCAACTATATTCTCAACCCACTATCTTCAAAATTCTAACGGACAATTTACAAGAATTATTCTCTTATCGCTAACCGCCGCCAACATCCCACACACAACTCGCCAAATATAAAAAAGAGCCTTTCCATTCCATGCCACACCACCTGATGAGACATTGTAATTTCAATGTCAAAAAAAAAAAGAATGTACAATTTGTAGTGGATATATAAAAAATTTGTACATGTTCAAAAATATAATTTATATTAAATATTCACAGCTCTATATTATATATCGAGCACTCTTTTAAATGAATGTTTTGCACGTTGTAAAATTTTTCTTCGTATCTTATTTACACGTGTATATATACATACACACACACACACATATATATATATATATATATATATAGTCAACCGCAGACAGATCTGTTTCGCTGTACCAGTGCTCATCAGTACGGCTAGACATCCGATTGCTTTTGACCCAGGATTGAAACCCAACTGCATTGGCGTCAGTCGGCGATGCTACTTCTGAGCTATAAGCGCTTGATAGAAGAAAGCAGACTTTTAGTGTATCATGTATCATGCACCAGTAGATAGATAGATAGATAGATAGATAGATAGATAGATATAGTTAAAAATAATTGTCTGACACTATCCAGACTAGATTAAATTATTTGGTTCCTAAGCGGCTTGGAAGCAATGACGAACCTACTGGAGAAGGAATTATATTTAATTATTCTTCATCTGAGCCTTCACAGTTAGAGATTCGTATTCTTGCTCACGGTTTGGAAATTTGTATTCCTTTTTCAATGCCGGACCGTGAGAAAATTTTTTACAAAGTTCGAGGTTTTATTTGCGCAAGTTTGTAGACTTACCCCTTGTTCTGCTGAGTCTCTTTGTGACTTTAGGGCTAAACTTAGTTATTACGCCCCATTCTTTTGCTGGTTCTTCAGGGTTTTTTTTTTCTAAGATCAAATGGGGAGAACAGCACTAGCAGGTTATTAAAATTTAAAAGAACAATTATAATCTGGTTATTACTAGACCTGATAAAAGTGGTTCTATTGTGGACTATTCTGATCATGTTTCAAAGATAGACAATATACTTAATGATACAACTAAATTCTTAAAATTAGGTCCAGTTGAGCAATACTCATCTCTTAACCACTTGACTCTATTTCTTTCTACTCCACGCTGTATATCCTTTCCTTTCTCTCCACCTTTCCAACTGTCATCACCCCTGTATTCCCATTTTTCTCTTGCCCCTTTCTAACTGATTCGTCTTTCTCTTTACTTTCCTTCTATCTAATCTTTTTACTTTTATGTAGCCTCCTTCACATCAGTGGCGTTACCGCCTTGCTCGGGGGGTTATACGTTTAAAAAAAGTTGCAGAGGCAATTATTAAAGTTGGTCAAGAGTGGTTTACTTTTTTCTGAAATTTCTGAGTTGATTAGGCTCACTGGCTCTATTCGTCTCCGTTTGAATGGGTTACGGAAAGTTCATAAGTACGGTATCCCATAACGACCCATCCTGTCTATGATTGGGTCCTCCCATCATAAAGTCGTTAGTTGGCTCTCGACTGTGCTACACCCTGTGTTGATGCACTATAGAACTTATTGTATTAAAAATTCCATTTCTTTTGAGGAATCTATTGGTAATTTCTCCTCCAGTAGTGAGTTCATGTGTTCTTTTGATATATGCTCCTTGTTTACTTGTGTCCCTTTGTCAGAGACAATTGAGATGTGTTGTGATATTTTATATCGTTCCTCGTTGTCTCTTCCGGATTTACTTGAGAGTGTATTTGTTGAACTTATGGAGTTCGCCACCTCATCTGTCGAGTTTACTTTTAATAATATTATTTATCGGCAGATTGACGGTGTAGCGATGTGTTCGCCTTTGGGTACTTTCTTTGCTAATAGTTTTGTCGGTTTTCACGAGGCTTTATTATTTTCTCGAATTGATTGTCTTCTGATGCATCATCGTTATGTGGATGATACGTTTTGCCTCCTTAATAACGAGGGTTAAGCTAACTTATTTCTTACGTTATTAAACTCTGTCCATTCTTTCCTTAAGTTTACCGTAGAAAAGAAGTCTAACTGTTGCCTTTTCTTTTTGGATTTTCTTGTCCATCGGAACGGTGATGAGTTTTTGACTTCTGTATTTGGGAAGGCTATTTTCTCGGGATGTGCGTTGTGGTGCAGTGAGTATCGACTCGGAACGAGAAATCGGGGAGCCGAGTTCGAATTCCAGCTGAATTCATTGTATTCACTTACGCGCAAATACCATTGGGAAAGGTATTAATCCATCTCTTCACTCCAGTTATGAGTTAAATAATAAGACAGATTGGGTTCTGTAGCCTTGGCTGGCAACCAGTCTATCACAGAAAGCAATGGCAACCTATTGCGGGATAAGCTTCTGCCCAGTCAGTCATGTCTCTTTCGAGACATGATCGCCCAAAGCGTGTATCACGTATGGCCATTAACTGACATTCTCGGGACTATATGCACGTTGGGACTCTTTTTGTCCCCAACAACGTAAAATTGATTTAATTAAGACTTTGACTGATAGAACTCTTAAGATTTATTCCGATTTTTTCCTCTGTGGTGAAACGGATTTTATTCAGATGACACTTTCTAAAACTGGATATCTTTTAGACGTTTTGGATTCTGTTATTCATGATGTCATCAATAATTTTTTCAGGGTTAAGCCGCATACTGTTAAAAATGTCCAGTTTATTTGCGGTTCAGAGGGTGAGACTTTAGATAGGTGGATTTCGCTGCCTATTAGCAAATGCTATCTTTCTGCTAATGTTCGAGTAATATTTAGTACTCAACCAATTCTTTCTTCCATCCTTAAAGATGCCCTCCTCCTTCATCATGTTAATTCTGTAATTTACAAATTTGAATGTAGTTGTGGCCACGACTACATAGGGAGGACGTCTCAACGGTTTGATTTTAGAATTAAACAACATATAGCTTCTAGAGTTTTGAATCTTGCCGCTTGTGGTAGCCATTACACAACACGTTATAAATAGCAGGAATTGTATATGTGGATTGAGTGTGGACCATTTCACTATTCTATAACGGTCCCACTCTTTATATCATCTAAAGTTGCTAAAGTCACTGTACATTAAATTCCGAAAGCTTTCTCTATGCAAACAAAGAGACTGCTTGCTGGGTTTGAATGTCATGGACACTAGTTCTCCTTGCATTTTTTTGCTCCCATTATCATCTTTTAATGTACATGCTTAATATTCCCAGATTAAAACTTGATAAGTCCTGGCACGAAATGTTTTTTTTTTGTTTTTAGTAAAAATGTCATGTAATTTACGCATATTTCTAGCTATTACTAAGTTTTGTACGACTAAGAATTTGTTCATATATATATATATATATATATATATATATATATATATATATATATATACACTACCTATACACTACATATACACTATAATTATTAGGCCATTCCAATTATTAAAAAATTATGTATTTCATACTATTTTTAGTATTTATTGCCAAGTGGATAATTCTAAATAAAAATAGAATGGTTCTTTTGTTATTACTACCATGCAAAATTTTACAAGCCAGCCAGAAAGTCTTTGCTTCGGTCAGCCAATCAGAAGAAGAGACTTGCATGGGGAAGAGAGCACAAAAACTGGAAACAAGAACAGTTCATTTGATGTACAGGTTAATGTGTAGTATTAACAAAAGAACCACTCTGTTTTCTTTTAGAATTATCCACTTTTTAATAAATAGTAAAATAGTATAAAATACATAATTTTATTTTAAAAACTGGGGTGGCCTAATAATTATGTCCAGCAGTATATATATATATATATATTCTAAACATATGCTATTAAATATAAGAAACAATGAATGTCTTATGTTTAATCATGAGCCGTTCTAAACGTCGTATTTTTGCTTTAATTTCAGTTGAAAATAAAGACAAAAATTCTCCAACATTTGGATAAATATTTATTGGTTTTCTTCTAAGCTTATATATATATGATTGTGAGCATGTTGTCTGTTATATTGATTTTACCACATCTTTATGATATATTTATGTCAATAATGATCGCACAGATGATGTGCAATGTAAAATAGATTTTGAGGATCATTCGAATCTGCATGCGTTTTTTTTTCTCGAAAGACTTAAATCCACTTTTTCCTGTGTTTTTAAATTCTTCAGATACCATTTCGATTTGTCCTGTTTTTGGTATCTCACTTTTGATTATATACAACAGACTGATTATGATCTTGACAAAAAAATTTTGATTAACACCCCAGGTAATTCAGAAAACAGGGGTTCAGCTTATCAGGCAATAGATAGATTTAAAATGAACAAATTTGAAATATAACAAAGAGAGGATATAAACAAAAAAGGAAACGAAAAGACAAAATAGAATATGTGGTGAAAACAAGAACGAAGCAGAAATGTAATAAAAAGCAACAAAGTGATTGGGAAACTAAGATAATCAACGTTCGTGACAGTCACTTTAAGAGAAAACGAAAATGAAATATGATATCAAAAGAAGGAAAATTTTCTAAATAATTTTAGAAAGAAAGAAAGAAAGAATAAGTGAAAGAGAAAAAGGAATGAAACAAAAGTAAAAGAAATAGCGAAAAATATAAAAAGAAGGAATGAATGCCGTATACGAAATTGAAGGAAATATTTAAATGAAGGAAGAAAAAACGTAAGGTAAGTATGAAAAAGAAAAAAGAAGGAAACTGACAAACGAAAAAAGCAAGAAAAAGAGAAAACGTTGAAAGAAAAATTTAACAGTCAGAAATGTAAAACATTTAAAAGAAGGGAAATATTTACATTAAAAAGGAAGAAAGAAAATATATGTAAAAGAAAGAATCAAAAGAGAAATAGCGAAATAGTGGAATGAAAAAGAAAAAAAATTAAAATAAAATTTATCTATGAATAAAAAAAAAAATGAAGCAAAAGTTAAAAATATAAAATCAAAGCAAACTAGAATATAATGATTAAATTAAAATAACTACAGTAATAGAAAGAATGAAACGAAAAGAAAAATGAAAAGAAAAGAAAGAATTAAAATGAAAGAAAGAATGAAAAGGAAAGAAAGAATAAAACGAAAAGAAAGAATGAAAAGGAAAGAAAGAATGAAAAGAAAAGAAAGAATAAAAAGGAAAGAAAGAATAAAAAGGAAAGAAAGAATGAAAAGGAAAAAAAGAATGAAAAGCAAAGAAAGAATAAAAAGGAAAGAAAGAATAAAAAGGAAAGAAAGAATGAAAAGGAAAGAAAGAATAAAAAGGAAAGAAAGAATGAAAAGGAAAAAAAGAATGAAAAGGAAAGAAAGAATAAAAAGGAAAGAAAGAATGAAAAGGAAAGAAAGAATGAAAAGGAAAAAAATGCAATGTAGAGAAAGAATAAAACGAAAAGAAAGAATAAAAAGGAAAGTAAGAATGAAAAGGAAAGTAAGAATGAAAAGGAAAGAAAGAATGAAAAGGAAAGAAAGAATGAAAAGGAAAGAAAGAATAAAAAGGAAAGAAAGAATAAAAAGGAAAGAAAGAATGAAAAGAAAAGAAAGAATAAAAAGGAAAGAAAGAATGATATGGAAAGAACGAATGAAAAGGAAAGAAAGAATAAAAAGGAAAGAAAGAATGAAAAGGAAAGAAAGATGAAACAAAATAACAAGTAAAAGAAATAGAAAGCAAAATATATAAAGCAAAGTGAGAAAAATATGAAAAATTAAAAGGAATAATAAAAATAAAGAAAATTAATAAAAGAACACCGTAAGAAGAAAACGAAAAAAGATAAAGAACGAAAGTTTTAATGTTGCAAAAAAATAATGGCCGCTCGAAGTTGTATTTTGAAAAGCCATTTTAGCATAGTATTCTCGGTATATTAACGAAGACTAACGAATTGGCTATAAACAACCGACAATTTGAAATTATTTGTTTGAACATTATTATTGATCGATACTCGTATTAATTTATGACCAATTTCGTTAATCTTCGTTAATTTCCGTAACATGTTTCCATTTGTTGACATTACGATACGTTTCAGAGCAGATATGGTTATTACGATGAATCGAAAGTTGTGTTATATAGGCTTGATTTAATTTGACTTCGTTTAGACTGTTGGTCATTCGTGATCGAAAGATCTATGTCGCGCCAGTTCAATTGGTGGCTTTCCCTATGTGGATAGGGGTCGCAGGTTCGAATCCTGCCGAATGACACACATTTTCGTAACATTTTTTCGTAAATAATCAGGCCGGTAGAAATAAATATATAATACTGTTTGATTATAAACAAAATATCTACTTAAATACGAGTATCAATTAAAAATAATGTTCAAACAAATAATTTCATATTCTCGGTATATATTAAGAATTTTGATTCACCAAATCATTAATATGCGCGCTTTAATAATTTTAAACTAATTTTTAGACAGAAATATTGTTGAAGCAGAGAAACCCTTAATTATTAGCATGACAAAACATGATTTTCATTTACTTTTTTGCACGATGCCCCCCGCCAAACTTCTGTCAACATCACCAGAGCATGGGGAGATGTATCCACAAGTGATCGGGCAGTACGAAGGTGGTTCCAGAAATTCCGTACTTGTGATGAGGGCCTTGAAGATGAAGAAGGTAGAGGATGGTCACGCAGTCTAGACAACAAACAAGTAGTTAGTAATCAAAACTCATGTCAAAGTGTCAGATAATATCTCAGTCGCTTGGTGTCAGCCCTATAACTGTCTCGCGTTATTTGCAGAGTATTACCAAGGTGAAAAAGCTTAATTAATGAGTTCCTCATGATCTCAATGAAAATCAAAAATTTAGACGCTTTGAAGTGTGCCTGATACTCTTTCTGCGTAACGCCAATGATCTTTTTCTTGACCGATGAAAAGTGGATACTTTATGATAACCCAAAACGATCAGGATAAGGGCTTGATCGTGATGAGTCCCCCGAACATTTTATAACGCCAAAGTTGCATCAGCAAAAGATTATGATGACTGTCTGGTGGTCTGCAATTGGTATTATCCACCATAGCTTCCTGGAAACTAATCAGAGCTTTACTGCAATCAGCCTACTGAAAAAAAATGAGACCTGCATTGGCGAATCAACTTGGCTCAATTCTGCTCTACGAGAATGCGCGGCCACGTGTTACAAGAATGACGCTGCAAAAACTCACAGACTTATGATATCAGAGTTTATCCTCCATATTCTCCTGAACCTTCAGCCACTGATTATAATGTTTAAGCTCTTAAGCACATTTTTAATGGCGAAACTTTTAGGTGGAATCAGCTTTACAAGATTTCGTTGCACCACAGCTGATAACTATTTTTAAACGAGGAAAAAAATAATCTCGTCGATCGATGGCAGAGATGCATAAATGTTCAAGGCTCGTATTTTGACTAATTTCAACATTTTTACAGTTCATTTTTTAAGAATAAAATTATGTTTCTAAAATCGGCCATTATTTTTGTAACAACCTCATACAAAGATAGAAAACAAATTAAGAATAGAAAATGAATGAAAGAGTAGGTTTGAGTTTGAGTTTAGTTTAACGGCATATCAACCTCTGTGGGTTATTTAATGCCAAAAAAGTAGGGTCTTAAGATTTTTTAAAATATTCAATTATAGTGAAAAGGCTGTTTTAGTCAAATTTTGATGAAAAAAAGTTTTAATATTATTTTTATTTTAGAAAACTGAAGATATCTTCCAGTTTTGTATTCAAAAATGTATTGCTGATAATAATTCTTCCTTAAGAAAATGTATCGTTGGTGATATTTTTCCTTCAAAAAAGTATATTTTTCTATGAAAGAATTTTTATGTATATATTTTTATAAAAATTTATTTTTATATTTTCATAGTGTTTTGACCCAGTTTGGGGATATTCTATTTGCCCATAGTTGAGACTCTAACAGGTGCTACCACCCCAGGTTAGTGGGGGCCTGAGAACAACAACAACTAAGAGGTGGTTTTATGCTCCTCACAACTTTCTGATCAGAAGCCTTGCTGCCGGATGCAGTTTAATGTCATATCCAAGACAGAAAGAGTAGAAGAAGAAAGAAGAAAGCGAATGTAAAAAGAGTAAAGAATAAAACAGATACAAAAATATTAAGAAACAAAGAAATGAATTAAAAAGCAGCAAAAGAAAGACATTTGGAAGAAGAATAAAGAACAAAACAGAAAGACTGCAAAAAGATCGAGAAAAAGAGAGAATATTAATGAAAGAACAATGTAAGTAAGAAAAATAAAGAATGAAAACAGAGTGACAGAAAAAAGATTGGCAGGGGCAGTGAGAAAATTAATGAAAGAACAGAAGAAAAAAAAGAAGAAAGAAAGAAAATAAGAAATAGAAACAGAAAAAAATTAGAAAAATATTATAAAGAAAGAAAAACATATAAAGAAAAAAGAAAGAAACAAACAGAAAAGAAAGAAACAAAGAAAGTAAAATTCAAATACATTAAGATACAGCAAAAACAGACGTTATGTATGTCTAATAAAGTCAGAAAAAATATGAAGGAAATAATTTCCTATAAAGAGAACGAGAGAAGAAAGCAAACAAACAAGACGAGTAATGCAAACAAGAAAAAATATCTATAAAATCATCAGTCCTAATGAATACGACTAGCAGTATAGAATAAATTATGATCATCTAATTCAACCAGCGTTTATCTTCTGCCATATTTCAAGTGACTTTCGTCTCGCGAGTTTAATAAGTTACTGAATCCAGTCTCCACCTGCCAAAATTTTCCGAATTATGGTTTTTCTGAATGTTGTTGATCCGAACAGGCATCTGCCGCAGAATCTGCCGCTGATTTTCATAATTGCCGGTAGCCATCGTTTGAAGTCGCCATATTAATGAATCAGTATACGAAGTACAATAAAAAGAGTGATAGATAAAGAAGGCTATAGAAAAGAGAGTGTAAAGGAGAAAGAAAAATAGAAAGACAGATGTAAAGAAAAAGAATGGGGACAAAATATGCGATGAGAATGAAATATGTGACAAAGAAAATGAATGAAAAGAGAGAGAGAGAGAGAGAGAGAGAGAGAGAGAGAGAGAGTGAGTGAGTGACAAACAAGAAAGTAAACTACATAGAAAAAAAAAGAAAAAAAACCAAAAAATATCCATAGAACGTCTGATCAAAAATTATCGGGACTGTTCGGATGATAATAAAGCTTAAGTGAAGCCGCTTGACGCAGATTGGACTTGAACCTTATCGCACATGCACATTAAGTTTTCAGCTAATCACAACATTCCGACAACTACCATATTCCCAAGATTTTGCTCCTGGCGACTTATTTTTCTCTTTAATAATCAAATTCCATTTGAAATGAGCACAATTTCAAGACGTAATCTAAGAAAATTTAGCGAAGCAGTTGCTCACTATCACAATAAACGTTCCAGAAAGGCTTCTATTAATGGAAACTACCCTGGATAAAGTGTGTAAATTCAGAAGAGAATTCGAAGAAATCAAATGCCGTATTGATATGTTGATAATTTTGTTTTTATAACACCAGTCACGGTATTTTTTTATAAATCCTCTTATAATGTTTAATATTTAGTTAAATGTTCTACACGGAATATCAGACATCACGTACAATACCCAGACCTCATCAGCTGTTAACCAGAGAAAGGTAAACATTTTCGGTGGCTAATGTGGTCGTGACATCCCTGGCAGCACCATCAGTTTTTTCACCGGATTGGTATTGTTTTTCGTTGTAGACTTTTCAGTCTCTTCGATTGTTATGCAGATGCAAGTTAGATTTCCAATGTTGTGTTCAATAAAAACGTTTACTTTTGATAGCTAAACAAATCACAACGCACGAGTAGTGACCGTTATCAATGGCGTGTCATGAAAGGTAAACAGATGCGTTTCACTTCGGAAGTGTTGCTAGAATTTCATTAAATGTGCTTATTTTGGGATCTTGACCTCATCCAAATCGATGTCTGGTGAGCTGTAGTCTGGATACGATATGAAGCACCGGTAAGTTATGCCCACCTTCATTAATAAAAATGATATATATTATTTATATAATCGTTATATAAAATCATTGATGAAGTTTGTGCTTCAAATATTTTCTTATCGGGGTGAGCTTACTGCTACGTGATTTTTTAAGATACATCATTCCAATTGACGGATTTTTAATGGATAAGTTTTTAGTGCATAAGATGTGACAGAAAATAAAGAGATATTCAAATCATTTTAACATATATTAAACTGCAAAATAATAATATTCTTCTAGTATACAGATGTCTTGGCTCGCAAAGGGAAATCAGAGAGTCGAGTTCGAATTCCAGTAGATATTCGTTGCATTCACTTACGCGTTAATACTCTTGGGAAAGGTATAAATCCGTCAATTCTCCCTCCAGCTATGGGTTAAATAGCAGGACAGACTAGGTTCTATAGCTTTGGTTGGTAAACAGCCTACCACAGAAAATAATGGCAACCTAATGCAGGACAATCTTCTGCCCAGTCAGTCATGTCTCTTTCGAGATATGATCGTCCAAGCGTATGTCATGTATAGACTGACTGACTGAATTGACTGACTGATACAGACGTCACGATCACAATGTCAATGTACCGGAGCAGAAGTGGTATATCTAGGGCAAGGTAGACTTTTTCTATTTTATTTTTTATCAGTTACGTTTATTAGTCACTGTGACATTTGCAGAAATATTGCGATTCCAATCTGAAGGTTTTAGCGGCTCGGTTGTTGTTATTTCCATCTGAAATCATTGGTCGCCAGTTCTAGGCTCCCAAACATACCATCCGTTTACGTGCATTTGGCCGTGGTATAATGCTTAGCAAACTTCTGTCGCTTGATCAATTTACGACTGAGTAGTGACTGCGAAGGATGTGCGTTGTGGTGCAGTGGATATCGGTTCGAAACGGGAAAATAGACAGCCGAGTTCGAATTTCAGTTTAATTCATTGCATTCACTTACGCGTAAATAATTTTGAGAAAGGTATCAATCTGTCTCTTCCCTCTCTTATCCCTCTAGCTATGAGCTAAATAGGCAAAACAGAATGGTTCCTGTAGTTTTGGTTGACAATCAGTCTTCTGAAGAAAGTAATGGCAAACTACAGCGGGAAAATTTTCTGCCCAGGCAATCACGTTTCTTTCGAGACATGATCGATCAAGTGTGTATCACATATGGCACTTAACTGAATGACTGCAATGGGTGTGTCATACTTGCTGTCTTGTGTCGCATCTAAGCTACGCTAGAATATCAACATGCCAGTCGTTTACACGACAAGATGAAATTAATATTAAGCATCAGGAAGAGACAGCTGAAGTTCCTGGGACATATAATGAGGAAGGAGGGCTTGGAGAACCTGATACTAACAGGCCAGATAGAGGGGAAAAGAGACAGGGGAAAGCAACTGATAACACATTTGAAGGACCTAATCAGGTGGATGATGGAACAAAGGTTGCATGGTGCAACAGGAGAAGGTGTGCTAAGAGCCACCAGAGATAGGGAAACGTGGAAATCCATGATCGCCTACGTCCTGAAAGGACAGGGCACATAGAAGAAGAAGAAGAAGAAGAAGAAGAAGAAGAAGAAGAAGAAGAAGAAGAAGAAATATACATACATGTATATATTAATAAATAAATATTATTTTTTAGGAGCTTCCAAAACATGTAATTTATATAGCATTCTTAGGAGCTTCCAAAACATGTAATTTATATAGCATTCTTAGGAGCTTCCAAAACATGTAATTTATATAGCATTCTTAGGAGCTTCCAAAACATGTAATTTATATAGCATTCTTAGGAGCTTCCAAAACATGTAATTTATATAGCATTCTTAGGAGCTTCCAAAACATGTAATTTATATAGCATTCTTAGGAGCTTCCGAAACATGTAATTTATATAATGGATACGTACGTTATATAAGTTCCAAGGATTATAATAACTTGGGGGTGATAATGGGGGGCAAGGTCCGATTGTCTATAAAATACTTCCGTAGTCAGTCAGTTAGTTAAGTGCCATGCGCGATACACGCTTTGGGCGATCATGTCTCGAAAGAGACATGACTGACTGGGCAGAAGATTATCCCGCAGTAGGTTGCCATTGCTTTCTGCGGTAGACTGGTTGCCGACCAAGGCTATAGAACCCAATCTGTCCTATTATTTAACCCATAACTGGAGGGAAGAGACGGATTAATACCTTTCCCAAGGGTATTTGCGCGTAAGTGAATGCAAGGAATTCAACTGGAATTCGAACTCGGTTCCCCGATTTCTTGTTCCGAGCCGATATCCACTGCGCCACAACGCACTTCCGTAGTAAGCGTATGAAATAGCCTCTGCTAACTAAATCCAGATCCAAGCCGGAGAATGGGTGACTTGTACCTCATAACCAGTTATGTCAGGTACATGAAGCTCGACGGTTAAGGAAGGCCGGACATCTAGATTGCGGTCATGTTCAAAATATGGAAGTGTCTATGAAAGTAAATCCAGATAGAAAACCAGAGTGAAAAATATGAAGACGGTTGGCTGTCTGCACTGGCAACTTTACAGCAATTCCTACAGTAAACCCATTCATAAATGTAATCCCTTCATTCGTATGGATCTTATCGGTACGGCAGAGAGGAGTGGGGGGTGGGGAGGCTTATTGCCTGGGTAGCCCACGGCTTACATAAACAAAAGACTGGGCCTGAGCCATGGAAGGGTCACTCTAGTTTCACCAACAAGGGACTGAATTTTAACCAGACAGTTGCGACTCTTATCTCGCGAGATAAACATATGCCTACTGATATATATATATATATATATATATATATATATATATATATATATATATATATTCTATTAAATATAAGAGACAATGAATGTCTATTATGTTTAATCATGAGCCGTTCTAAACGTCGTATTTTTGCTTTAATTTCAGTTGAAAATAAAGACAAAAATTCTCCAACATTTGGATAATTATTTATTGGTTTTCTTCTAAGCTTTCGGCTCACATGAGCCATCTTCAGAGAGGTAGTTTAAACTGAAATATTATAAAATCCACCATCACCGACGATTTTATTTTGTGTTGACATAAAACTCCGCTTGGCAGCGGCAATAGTTACCAAAAATAATAAACGCAGTTCTTAAGTTTGCGATGCGGTTTTATGACGTCACACCGCGGGATAGCGCGAAATGACAACAAAACCATCTAGTCAAATGCAATGTAATATGTTATTTCCTGTTTTAAAGTTGATTTTATTGAGTGTTGGTTGTTTTGATTTGATGTACATGGCCTCCAATATCTGCAGGTTCCTCTTACTGTGTGTATGAGTAAGGATCACCGTATTGTTGACCAAAATTACTTGCTGCCTCGATATACTAAATACATATATATATATATATATATATATATATATATATATATATATATATATATACATATTAGGACCTTGTATTAGGACGTTTCCAGAACTGCATGCGTGTAGTTTCAGATGCTAATGCATTTATAAGAAGTATTATAAGCAAGCTTGAAATTCAGTGTATGTCATTTAGCCCAAGTTTAAACAACCTTGTTTTTCATAGTGTTAAACATGTAGGATTTTGTGCCAAAGAAAGTGTATTTGCGGGGAATTTTACTGCACTACTTTATTAAAAGAATTCTGCAGCTGAATCACACATAATTCTTGTTGAGACTTATGGCAACAATTCTCTGTCGGAAACAAAATGCAGAAATTGGTTGGACGCTTCAAAAATAATGAATGTGATGTTGAAGATAGAGAACGCTCTGGCGCACCGAAAAAAATTTAAGACGAAGAATTGGAGGCATTACTTTATGAAGACTCATGTCAGACGTAAACTGAACTTTCAGAATCATTAGTAGTTGATTACACCAGTTTAGAAACTCTTGGGAGAATTAGAAATGATTCAAAAGCAAAAACATTGGGTGCCATACGAGTTGAATCTGAGAAACGTCCATGGGCGTCTTGTCACGTGTGAGCAGCTGCTTTAACGACAGAAAAGGAAAGATTTTTTGCACTGTATCATGACAGGCGATGGAAAGTGGATACACTACGATATTCTTAAGCGTAGAAGATCGTGGGGTAAGCTCAGACATGTATGAAAACCAGCAGCAAAGCTGAATATCCATGCTTCGAAGCTTTTGCTTTGCATTTGGTGGGATCAGCTGGGTATAATGAGCTTTGAGCCGAGAATTGAAGAGAGAACGGCCGCTATATGAGCAGAGACGTGACAAAGTGATTTTGCAATATGACTACGCTAAACTACATGCTGCAAAACAGGTAAAACCCTACTTAGAAATTAGTAGTCCAACCCAACCAGCTCTATTCAACAGATTGCTATGTCTGATTATCACTTGTTTCGATCGATGGAAATTGGCCTGTCTAAGCAGCACTTTCATTTTTATGAAAATGTCAAAAAAATGTGTAATTTCTGAAATGAGGTATTCTAATTATTTACATTGTTTGGGACTGTTTTCATCATCTTCGTTGTAATATTTACAATATTACGACCGCTTCACACTCCGATCTTCTTCAGGTGATTGGAATTTCGGTCTTTATTCCGTTCACTGGGGTAGACCGTGTTAGTTCCACGAGTCAAGCATCTTCCTAATGTCTCAGTTATCTCCATTTAAAGCATCTAAGCTTTTGTTCATCTCTGCCGATATGTGTGTGTGTGTACGTAAATGCATATTTGCATGCATATATAAGTGTATATATATATATACATGTATGAATATATATGTGTGCATACATGTGCATATATACATATATGCATATATATGTTTGTGTGTGTACGTAAATGCATATTTGTATGTATATATGAGTGTATATATATGTATGTATATATATGTGTGCATGCATGCGTATATATACATATATATATGCATGCGTGTGTACATAAATGCATATTTGTATGTATATATAAGTGTATATATATATACATGTATGAATATATATGTGTGCATAGATGTGCATATATACATATATGCATATATATGTTTGTGTGTGTACGTAAATGCATATTTGTATGTATATATGAGTGTATATATATGTATGTATATATATGTGTGCATACATGTGTATATATACATATATATATGTATGTGTGTGTACATAAATGCATATTTGTATGTATATATGAGTGTATATATATATGTATGCATATATACGTGTGCATACATGTTTATATATACATATATATATGTGTGTGTGCGTACGTAAATGTATATTTGTGTGTATATATGTGTGTATGTGTATATATATATGTGTGTATATATATATGTATGCATGTATATGTGTGTATGCATCTGTAAATATATATATATATATATATATAGTCATCCGCAGACAAATCTGTTTCGCTGTATCACAGCTCATCAGTACGGTTTGACTCCGATTGCTTTTAACCCAGGATTGAAACCAGACCGAATTGGCGTCAGTCGGCGCTCGGTAGAAGGAGTCAGACTTTTAGCGTATCATGTATCGTACGCCAATAGCCAAAGTGCTCTAATTCATTACTGAATGAACGATATGTGCATAAATTTATGTAAGTATTAGTTTCCTTTTCGTTTCCATCCCTTCCAAAATCTCATTGTTGCTTACATGTTCGGTCCATGGTATCCGTAGTATCCTTCTGTAGATCATATTTCGGTTGCTTCAAGTCTCTCCATTATTTTTTATGAGATTGTCCAGTTTTCACTGCCATATTGAAAAATAGACATCACATTACAATCCAGTACTCTAGCGAAATTTTTCTGTCTCTTAATACTCTACTCAACTTCTGGAATGAATCTTTGGCCATGTAAATTCGTCTTCGGATATCAGTGTCACATTATCTGCTTTTTGTTAGACAATGCATTTAGTTTTCTTGTAGTTTCTTTGTAGACCTTTCTTTCTGCTTTCTTCGGCTACCTTCTGTAGGAGGTTTCTTTTCCGTGTTTGCTATTTGTCCAATTTCCCAGTGTTTTATATAACACCTCGTATAATTGAGACATAGAGCTTTAGACAGTAAATGTCGAGGGCGTACCTACCTATGACTTATCAATTAAAAAGAAAGAGAATAGATTATAGAAGAAATCTCTGCAAAATAAAGTTCCTTGATAAAATCCAACGATGAATCTGTAATGTGATAGATCCCGACTTGGCAGCTCGGATACAGTCACTTATGGCTTCCCTTTGTCTCTTCTACAGATACTTTTACGGCTTCTGCTCTGATGAACTTAGCCCACTGGTGCCGCCTATATATAAATTTACTCCAGCCACAAGATTAGCAACTAGGAGACACCCTTTTATTGTGAAACCAATAAACTGTAAACGCAAATTTTGTTCCAGCAGCTTCTTTTCTCTTGCCTGTGGAATTCCCTTCCATTTACTTGCTTCCCCGACAGCTATAATCTCCAAGAATTTAAATGTAAAATCAAAAGTCATCTCCTATCTCACTAACTTGCATCCTCTCTCTCATGCTCCTTAAATCCTCCACTCAACTCTCATCAGTATTCTCATCCTTCTCTTATCCACTTCCTGACACCCCCTATAACCTGACACTCTTTCTCATAACTTTCCTCCTATGTAACCCCCTGCAAAACAGTGGCAGTAAAATGCCTTGTTTGGGGTGATATGATTATAAAAAAAAATTCAATACTATTATAATGTGTATATAAATTGGGGGGATCAATTCTACATTACAATGAATATATAATCTGATCACTCACTTTATGGCCACAATCATCCTTCTCTTACCCACTTCCTGACACCTCTTATAACCTGTCACTCTTTCTCATAACTTCCCTCCTATGTAACCCCCTGTAAAACAGTGGCAATAAAATGCCTTTCTTGGGACGATATGATTACAAAAAAAAAATTTTAAAAAAATTTCATTAAATTCTTCCCGGCGCTTAGGTAGCAAGGATGTTCTTTCGTCAGGATTTTGGTTGGAAGCCGAACGGAAAAGCGTGAAAATGTTCATAACATTTGTCCCGGTCGTCGTCTGGTAAATGTTACGATACGAGAGAAATATCAAGAAGGGGACGAGAATATCCTGTCGTAATTGGGAAGATGGTCAGCTGAAAAATTATTTCAAGACTTCAAAGAAAATAGTAAAAGTTAATAAAACTTCTTCAATATACATGTGCCCATTTAAAGCCTCGGCGTATTACATCTATCTAACTCAGTCTATCAATATCTATCAATGTTTATATCTATATCTGCCTGTAAGTCGTATTCATATATATATATCTATGGAAATTAACGAAATGGTTATAAACAAACCGTCAATTTGAAATTATTTATTTGAACATTATTTTTTATCTATACTCGTATCGATGTGCGTTGTAGTGCATTGGATATCGGTTCGGAACGAGTTCGAATTCCACCTGAATTCATTGCATTCACTTACGCGCAAATACCTATGGGAAAGGTATTAATCCGTTTATTCCTTCCAGTTATGGGTTAAATAACAGGACAGATTGGGTTCTATAGCCTTGGTCAGCAACCAGTCTACCGCAGAAAGCAATGGCAACCTACTGCAGGATAATCTTCTGCCCAGTCAGTCATGTCTCGAAAGAGACATGATCACCCAAGCGCGTATCACGTATGAACTGACTTACTCGTATTTAAGTAGATATTCTGTTTATAACCAAACAGTATATATATTTATTTCTACTGGCCTGATTATTTCCGATAAATTTTTTGTTACGATATGACACACATTTTGGTAATAAAAAATTATCGTAAATAATCAGGCCGGTAGAAATAAATATATAATACTGTTTGATTATGAACAGAATATCTACTTAAATACGAGTATCGCTAAAAAATAATGTTCAAACAATTCATTTCATATTTATCTATGTTCATCTTTGTATATCAATGGCTTTATCGCTATATCTCTGTTTATATCTCTCTGTATATTTTATATTTCTCTATCTGACTATGTTTATAGTTCTAGATCTATATCAATTGTTTACGATCTATCTATTCAGTTTATATCTATCTATCTATCTATCTATCTATCTATCTATCTATCTATCTAGCTATACAGTTTATATTTATCTATCTATCTATCTATCTATCTATCTATCTATCTATCTATCTATCTATTTATATCAATATCTATCTATCTATCTATCTATCTATCTATTCATTTATATTCTTTATCTATCTATCTATCTATCTATCTATTCATGTTTACATATATATATATATATATATATATGAGTTGATTAATATTATTTATGCGTGTTTATTCTTATACATATATCTCAGACGATTCGTGTCTGTTTCGATTCCTTTAATATCTCTCTCCCTTTCTCACTACTCAACAGCAAAAAACCCAGCCTTGATGAGTGAGAGTATCATAACGGTGTTCTTTCGAGACTTCAAAGTCGACATGAATCTGCTCATTTCAAGTGACAAATCCTTTGCATTAAAACTATCAACGCTCTCTCTCTCTCTCTCTATATATATATATATATAACATATTATATATATATATATATGTATATATATAATATGTTATATATATATATATATATATATATATATATATATAGTCATCCACAGACAGATCTGTTTCGCTGTATCACAATTCATGAAGATATTATATATCTTGAGAAAAACGCTTGTTGATAACACGTACATACTCAAACAAGAAAATAATAAGCAGAAACTAAAAATCCTCGAAGCACTCTACATTAAACAATTTAAACCTGGTTTGAATACAATCAATTTCGATATTTCCAACAACGTACAACGTACTCAAATGTCTGTAATCAGACCAGGGACCATAACACCACTATTTTGTCACTGTCTTTGGCCATCCGCCACGGTAGGGATGGACTTATATTTTCAATTCAATTATCTTTATTGTTAATAGCTTAAATGTTCTATGTTTACTGTGTGTTAATATTTATTCTTTGATAATGGCTTATGTGAGCCGAAAGCTTAGACCCGATAAAAAATTCAACAAATACTGTGATTTTTTGTTGTCTTTCAACGACATCACCATCAAGTATATCAGACGGTATGAACGGATCCTACACAAAATTAATAGACAAAACTTGTCTATACTATTCAATGAAACCTGCATTAATGAAAAAATGCTGCCAAAATACACACAATTTAAATATATATATATATATATAATACTAGCAGTATAGACCGGCGTTGCTCGGGTGTAATGAAAGCTTTAAAACTAATCCATGGTCCTTGAGCTCAGACTCTTTGGACGTTGGCACGAAAAACTAAAATGCAATAGTTGTTTTCCAGTTAAAGCGAAATAGTAGACTGAAATAAAAATGAATGGATGTAAATCAAATTTTTGATTTCCTAGTATCGATATCAAATAAGTTTTTTCGTCGTAAAATGAATTTTGAAGGCTAAATAAGTCCTCTGAGTAAATGGTATCATGGCTGAGACTGAGAACTACCATTATGCCTATTAGTGTCAAACCCGAAGCAAAAACTAAAATAAAAGGGCAGAAAAAATAGACATACAGGCAGATAAACAAACACACATATAAACATCTTGCCTTATATATATATATTATCGATTTTCTGCATTATTGTAAGAACTGCAACCCTGAAAATTCTGAATATCGTTTCTTATGTCTTTGTCTATGAGTGCATCAAAGTTTATTAAAATTGGACCACTCCTTCTATATCTGGATTTTTTCGATTATCGATTTTCTATATTTATCGGGGGTACCTCGACACAAAACCTAGCTAAGAACACTCACAAACGCTTATAGTACAACTGTGTAAATTTTCAAGAAAATCGGTTCAGCGGTTTCGGAGTCTATAGGTAACGGACACACACACACAGACAAAGTTCCATTTATAAATAAGTTTAGATAGATAGATGTAATATGTATGAATGAATATATATGTATATATATAAATATATATATATATTTATATATATATATAAATATATAGATAGATATAATTATAATATGTCATATGTATATATATATATATATATATATATATATATATATATTACACGTGTTGATGCTTATCTGATTATATTTGTTTCAGTCAGTTCATCTTTCTTTATTTATTGCTCTATCTCAGAGTCGTTCTAATTTATCGCAATATCTGATTATCAATTTATCAATTAAGATAATGGAATTTCCAACGATACATGGTAGCTTTCAGCCGATATTTCCGTTTTCGTATTGAAAGTAACAGATGTTTGTTTTTAACTTTAATATATTTTTCATACACAACTCTTATTATTATTCTTAACCCTTTCCTGAATGCAGAAATTTTAAAGTAACGAAAATACGAAAATGTTGCAGAAAGTATATCAATATTTTCACATTAGTCAGATTTTACCTCTTTCTTCACCGATGTATTTTCTAAAACAATAACTTCTTCTTCTTCTTTTATGTGCCCTGTCCCTTCAGGACGTAGGCGATCATGGATCTCCACGTCTCCTATCCCTTGTGGCTCTTAGTATGTTTGCTCCTGTTGCTCCTGGCAACCCCCGTTCCGTCATCCACCTGATCAGACCCTGCAAATATGTTATCCGCTGCCTTCCTCTGTCTCTCCTTCCTTCTATCTCTCCAGTCAGTATCAGGTTCTCCAGGCTCTCCTTCCTCATTGCATGTCCCAGGAACTTCAGTTGTCTCTTCCTGATGCTCAGCATCAATTTCCTTTTTGTTGCCATTCTTTCTAACACTTCGTCGTTGCTTGTATGCTCAGTCCACGATATCCGTAGCATCCTTCTGTAGAACCACATTTCGGCCGCTTCTAGTTTTGTCCTCATTTTCGATGATATTGTCCAGCATTCACAGCCGTATTGAAGAACTGACATCACGTAGCAGTCATTCGTTATTAGCTGTTTTTTAATATTTTCAAAATTTTCAAATAATAACCTATAGTTACACGCTAAGGTTTTATCCAGATATTTTTCTGCACAGTTCACATCTGACAATACCATAATGTGCAATCAGCAAAATACCATTATGTGCAATCAGCAAAATACCATAATGTGCAATCAGCAAAATAAAAATAAAAACAAAAAAAACTCGAAAGAGCGTATTTAAAATATAATAATTTACCCATCGAAACATATATATATATATATATATATATATATATATATATGTTATTAAATATAAGAAACAATGAATGCCTATCATGTTTAATCATGAGCCGTTCTAAACGTCGTATTTTTGCTTTAATTTCAGTTGAAAATAAAGACAAAAATTCTCCAACATTTGGATAATTATTTAGTGGTTTTCTTCTCAGCTTTCGGCTCACATGAGCCATCTTCAGAGAGGTCGTTCAAACGGAAATATTATAAAATCCACCATCACCAACGATTTTATTTTGTGTTGACATAAAACGCTGCTTGGCAACGGCAATAGTTACCATTTTTTAGTATTTATAAATAGCTACTATTTTTTAGTATTTATTGCCAAGTGAATAATTGTAAATGAAAATAGAATGGTTCTTTTTTTAATACTGCGCAATAACATGTGCATTAAATGAATTATAACTATTTAATGTGTGTGTGTGTGTATGTATATATGTAGATGTGTATATATATATATATGTGTGCATACATATGTGTGTATATGTGTTTATATATGTATGTGTATATATATGTATAAACATGTATGCATAAATATATGTGTATACATATAAATGTGTAGATATGCGTGTGTGTTTATATATAAGTGGGTGTATTTATATATATGTGTGTGTATATAAATATATATATATTTATATGTGCATATACATATATATGTGTATATATAAATGTGTATGTGCGTATATATATGTGTGTGTGTGTATATATGTGTATGGATATATGTGTGTGTATATTATATGTATATATATATATGCATACGCGTGTATATATATATGTGTATATATATATGTATATGTTTGTCTATATATATATGTATATGTTTGTATATATATATATATACATACACACATATATATATATATATATATGAGTGTGTGTCTGTGTCTGTGTTTGCGTGTCTGTGTATAAAAGGTCGTTACAAGGATCAGCTTTTATTAAGGACTCCAAATACATGCCTTGCCTTCAAAAGCAGACAGTGGAACTTTCAAATCTAACCCATATATTCAAATCATATGTATCTATATATCTATTGTGGAGGTCGTTCTTGAAGTAAATTTGCCACAGAATGTATTTTTGAAGTTTAATCTATTATTGCGTCTCTCGTTTTATCCGAATATGCCATTGATCAAACAATTTTGCAACTAATAAAGATCTTCAAACGAAATACATTCGCCTTTCCCGACGCCCACACGGAAGAGATGCGTGGTAAACATCTCGTGCATATAATAAGAATAATAATAATAAGAGGTAAACATTCGTTGCAGAAATCGAATAGGAAGACAAAAGTGATATTGGTATATTTTGGATGTTTGGAACAAACAGAATGTTGACAAGAAATGGTATCAAACGCCTTTCGCGTTATCTGACGTGATCAACAGTCTGGAAAAGGCTAGTACGTTTAAACCCAATCTCCTAATCCGGCCAAGCATAAAAATGAATACAATATGAGAACCGGTAATACGGAGTGCTGGAGAAAGCCAATTACACACATCAAGATTGTAATATTGGCTCTGGTAACATTACTGATACATTCAGTCAGTCAGTTACGTGAAACACGCTTGGGCGATCATGTCTCGAAAGAGACATGACTAACTGGGCAGAAGAGTATCCCGCAGTAGGTTGCCATTGCTTTCTGTGGTAGACTGGTTGCCGCCCAAGACTATAGAACTCAATCTGTTCTGTTATTTAACCCATAAGTGGAAGGAAAAGACGGATTAATACCTTTCCCAAGGGTATTTGTGCGTAAGTGAATGCAATGAATTCAACTGGAATTCGAACTGATACATTAGATGTCTTAAAAATTCATTCACTGATGATGGACTAGTTGATAAAAGCGTTAGTTGAATCCAGTGACTTTATCCAAAGTATTGTGAGTTCAATATCTGGGAACAAAAATCTTAGAGAATTAAGTTAAATAAGACGTCCGGAAGTGGTATGACTCAGGGAACGAGAACACTCTAACCCAGTAATCGAGATAAAGTGTTCTGTTCGAAATTCTAATTTTTTGAAGAATATAAGAGTGTAGAACAGCCGAAACGTTGTGAATATTTCAGCCAAGATGAGACCAACAATTAGAAGAATGTTAATTGGGAAGTCTTATAACAGAAGACGAAAAGTGCGACACAGAGATCCGAAGGCAAATTAGCATGGCAAAGGAAGTATTCCAGAATTTGAGTAAAGTATTAATAAATAGGGCAATTTCGCTAGAAACAAAGAAGAGAATACTGGATTGCTATGTGATGCCAGTTCTTCAATATGGCAGTGAATGTTGGACAATATCATCGAAAATGAAGGAAAAACTTGAAGCAACTGAAATGTGGTTCTCCAGAAGGATATCATGGACCGAGCATGTGAGCAATGATAAAGGTATTGGAAAGGATGGAAACGAAAAGAAAATTAATACTGAACATCAGGAAGAGACAGTTGAAGTTCCTGGGACATGCAATGAGGAAGGAGGGCTTGGAGGACCTGATACTAACTGGCAAGAGAGAGAGAAAAAGAGACAGGGGGAAGCACCTGATAATATATTTGAAAGACCTGATCAAGTGGATGATGGAACGAGGGTTGCATGGTGCAACAGGAGAAAGCGTGCTAAGAGTCACCAATAATAAGGGGATGTAAAAACCATGATCGCCTACGCCCTGAAAAAACAGAGCACATAAAAGAAGAAGAATTATAATATCACTATATCTAGAATCTGCTCAACTGAGTCTACAAAATGAAAAAAAAATGATTTTGAGTGAAATGAAAATTATGAAATGCCGATAATCTACTCGTTATATGATATGATATATATATATATATATATATATATATATATATATATATATATATATAGCATAGTGATGATCCACGTATACTGTCTTAATATGTATAGGAAAGAATATTAAAACGTTTTGAGTTTAAAAATGTGTTTTTATGATAGTATTTGTTTATTTCTACTATTATATTTTACATTTCAGACCGTCGTCGGTCCTTCATCAGAAACAAATGAATTTATATATATATATATATATATATATATATATATATATATATATATATATATATAATCACCCGCAGACAGATCTGTTTCGCTATATCACTGCTCATCAGTACAGTTAGACACACACACACACACACACACACACACACACATACACACACATATATATATATATATATATATATATATATATTGAGAGGTAAACTCAACACATATTTAGATGGTTATTAATCAGAATTTATTTTTACAGTGTAAACTGACTTGCAATGCATCATTCACAACTTTGAAAAAAAACTCACTCAGAATATTAAAATAACATTCTTAACAGAGAAAGTGAAGCTTGTATTATTTGAACAGGAAATAAATTGAGAACAGATATATCAGATCACACATAGTACAGATAAATGCTCTGGATTATATCCATCGAGCTCTCTATTTTTATCTATAAATTATTTATATTTATTGTATAAAATGTTTTGATTACCCTCTCCATTTTTATGGTTCTTCCATTCCCTCTCATATATATATATATATATATATATATATATATATATATATATATATATATATATCAGTCAGTTATGTGCCCTGTACGTGATAAACGTTTAGGCAATCATGTCTCGAAACTAGGCAGAAGATATTCTCACAGTTGTTTGTCATTGCTTTCTGCAGTAGACTGGCTATATAACCCAATCAGTCATGTCTCCTTTGAGACATGATCACCCAAGCCTGTATCACGTATGGCACTTTACTGACTGACTTAAACAACATCCGTCACCCAATTAATAGCAAAAATGGTCTTTCTAAAAACAATATTTCTAAAAATGAATTCTAAATAAGCCCGTGCATTTATTGTTTATTTTTGTGACACTTTCTCTTTCTCTTCTTATGAATCTCTACTCTTCACCTCTACTTTTCTCTGTACAAAGTATTTTTGAATATTCTAAGTTAAATGTAGCATTTTATTTTTCGGGTTTGACAAAGCAGTGTGTAATTTTTACAACTGCCAAAATAAATTCTGGATTTATAACTATTAATTATGTGTTGAGTTTTCCTCCCAAAATTTCATATTGCTTTGGATAATATCCATTGATCTGTCTATTTTCATCTATTTAATATTTTATATTAATTAGATAAAATTTTCTGGATTATCTTCTTCATTTTTTGTTGTTTTTGCAGTTGTTTACTGATAGAGAGGCATTTTTGGTGAGCAGGTTTTTTTTTTCAAAGTGCTTAATATTAAAATAGAGTGGTAATAGAAGTAATGTGGAAAAGTTTTTCACTTGATTGAGCAGTGTTGTTTCAGCCATACTGACTTCAAGGCATTATTATGACAACGGGGATGAAACAAAAAGCAGAATAAACAAAATCCCTGAAGAGTGAAGACATTGTAATAATGCCTTCATGAAATTTCAAAGTCAGCATAACTGAAACAATGCTGTTCAATTAAGAAAAAAAAATTTACATTATTTCTATTTATTTGATGTATGTATCTTAAATTTGTAACACTTCCTGTTTAAAAGTATACATCTCTTTCGTCACATAACATTATTTGCTATCTGTACAATTTTTTTTTTCATACTCTGAATTAAATGTAACATTTTATTTTTCAGCTTTGATAAATCAGTGTGTAATTTTTACAACTGCTGAAATAAATTCCGGATTTATAACCATTTTATTACATGTTGAGTTCCCCCCTACCCCAAAATTTCATATTGCTTTGGATAATATCCATTGATCTCTCTATTTTTATCCATTTAATATTTTATATTAATTAGATAAAATTTTCTGGATTATCCTCTCGGTTTTGTCATTATATACATATATATTATTTATAATATATATATATATATATATATATATATATATATATATATATATATATATCAACAGGCGGTGTAGATATAGAAGAATCCAAAGGACTATACTGTAACTACAGTGGTAAGATAACTTGCTAATAAAGCTTTAAATATATATATATATATATATATATATATATATATATATATATATATACAGAGAGAGAGAGAGAGAGAAAATATCAGAAAAAATCATGGTATAGTCCTATTTCAGGCAAACCATCATCAGCTTCCGTCTTTATTGTACAGAAGATTTTACACGAATGAAATTCACAAAGGCTTAAAAAAAATCCGGAATAAAAATAAAGATCGCTCCACTTAAAACGAAAAAGGAAGAATAAGAAAGAAGAGAGGAATAAATTTGAAATAGAAAGAACAGATGATAGGAGAAAATGAAAAAAAAAAAAAAATATTATATATTAGCGGTGAAATGATAAGAAATTGGGGTCTAAAATATTAAAAATATTTAAGTGATAATAGTTAATCAATCCGTTGTAATCACAAATACCATCAAATCACATTTATACTGATTATGCAATAAACAAAACAAATATAATACAATATATAGTTAAAACATTTTAAAATTTAATTTTAAAGTAAGCCTAATTATTCTATTTAAATTTCGTTGTTTAAACTTAATTATTTAGTTTAAGAATAAATTTACATATTTCTAGTGAAAGGATAAGAAATTGGAATTTAAAAAAAAACTAAGAAAATTAAAAAATTAAGATAAAAGAGTTAATCAATCCGTTTTAATCACAATTACCCCCCCCCCCACTATATAATCAAAATTATACTAATTGTTCAGTTAACAATACAACAATAATAATACAATATCACTTAATAATGCAGGTAACTGTTTCGGTCAATGGTACAGTTATAATACAGTATAACTTTAGTAATGTAAAAAACCTATATGTACACATACAACTCACCTACACACACTTAAAAGCGTAAGCACACACACGCATATATATGTATACACATATATGTACAAGAA
>JBBBDQ010001415.1:835000-865000 GCA_037127315.1 Ascarosepion bandense | reverse complement strand
AGCAAAGCCGAGGACAAAGAACACTTCCTCCTATCCACCTTTGATAGTTCAGTAGTGTCTCCGTAGCCTAGTGGGTGACAATGTTTTTCCATCCTGCAAGCCCTCTGTCATGGACGACATATCACAAGATTCTTACAGATCTATCGCTACTTCAATGGGTACCTCGGTGTGGTGTAACGGTTAGCAATCCTGTCTTGCTAGATCTTCTTACAACTGAGTAGTGAATTAGATCCTCACTGGGTATCCCATACTTTCGGCCTTGTGCCACATTTAAGTGGTGCTTAGAAAATCAACTATAGCTACTTCCATGAAAAGTACACAGACGAACTACATTCCTTAGTTCCACTTGTCCCAACCTTCACGGCTAAGACCTTCCATGCTATGCAATTTGTAGCGAACCACCATCATTCTATTTGTATTCGCTTTATGTGATATAAGTTCCACCCGAACATTTTCTTCCCACAATCTGCTACTGTTCAATAAAATCTTAATCTATTGTATGGTTCGCCGGCCATGCCTGATACAAGGCCACTAAAAGACATAGTCTACAATCCACACATTTTAAAATATTAGATAATTGAAGGTTGGATGTTGAAAGGTGGAATGATAAAATATTTTGATTTGTATGCTAAAATAAAAATTTTATTAACTAAACAGAATTAACGAATTCGTAAAATAAGTGAAATTGTATTTACTGAACAGAATAGCATAAACGTGTAAGAGGAACATGTTCAAATAGAATATGCATGTAGTTAATTCATTTGTATGAGTTAAATTGAAAATGTAAGTAGTTAAATGTTCCACTGAAATTTACAGCTTATAGTCGATAGTAGCAGAATGTGTATATGTAGAGAGATTAAAGTGGTTACTAATAAATCTGTTTTCTTTTTTGTGGCCGACAGGAGAGTGAAAAGGAAAGTCAAGCAATAAAAGAGATTGTACGAATCGGACTTTAGCTTTTAGAAGTCAGTTGAAGTATATCTTGTGGTTGTTTTCTCTGACGGCGTGTGAGCGAAAACGAATAAAGTAAAACTGGAAGGAGAGGAAAAACGAATGTATGTCGACGAGACATGACGGTCGGCGTCTTGAAATTGATTTTCCTACATTGCGAAGACGTCCTTTAAATTCAGTCAGTTAAGTCTCATGCGTGAAACACGCTTGGGCGATCATGTCTTGAGACAGACATAACTGACTGGGCAGAAGATTATCCCGCAGTAGGTTGCCATTGGTTTATGCTGTAGACTGGTTGCCAGCCAAGGCTATAGAACCAAATCTGTCCTATTATATAACCCATAACTGGAGGGATGGAGATGGATAAATGCCTTTCCCAAGGATATTGGTGCAGAAGTGAATGCAAGAAATTCAACTGGAATTCGAACTCGACTTCCCGATTTCTCGTTCGGAGCCGATATCCACTGCAATACAACGCACATCCCCTTCAGATTATCGCTTCTGTATCGGACTGACTTAACCGGTCAAGTGACGTGGTTAGGTGGTGAATTTTACTCACGTGGTAAGATCAAACGACATATCCATTTTTTAGGTGTTAAGAAAAATTGCCCGAAGTCATAGATCAATTTACTATTTCCTATCCAATCAGAATCCAGAATCTAACTTTTCACACTGATTTGTGAAAGATGCATTAGTCTGCGTTTTTCCAAATTTCTTTTCAGTCGTTCTGATCCATTTTTGGGGATGTGCAATTTTACTTTTGTTTTGTAGTTAATTGTTGGATGACAGAGAATTTGTATCTTATACTATCTAAGTCTGGGCTTATCTTTCTAACACTTTCTCATAAAGTGAGCTTATTACATTTTAATCATTAACCCTAAAACTCAAGTGTGTGTTTTGCTGTTTACATGCTGAATATTGTCGTAAAAAGCACTTTTTGTCGTAAATATAAAAGGCTTTCCTTTGTAATCAATGTATAAACTTACTTTTGTAAAAAATGTTTTTAATGAACATTAGTACGGATGTGAATGCAGTTATTTACTTGGAAACTAATCATTGCTGTAAGAGAGTTTTTAAAACGATTCTCCTGCTTTAATGAGCTAACACATGCTATTTCATTTTTAACAATTTCATGAGAGGAAATGACGTCATCGTTAGTAGATGTGTCAGTTCCCTCAACCGGAAGTGCGTACTCATTTGATATATTATTCGTCACGTTTGCTGCCCATTCACACTTAACTCTGTCCGTCTAATGCTTGGAAATTCTCTGGCCATTGTTCACCGGCCTGCTAAAGAGACATTACCAATGGCGCTGGAAGTATGGCGCTCTTAAGCTACAAGCCATAAATAACCCGATCAGACGAGATGGGCCAGTCGGATCTCCTCACTCTCCACGACGACATCGATCTGTGCAGGAATATGGAAATCCTACGAACAGGTTTAAACTTGTCACTAATTAGAAAGAATGCAAATATATCGTGAAATCAATTAACTGGGAAGTGACTACGTCTGCCGCTGTTATTGCTATGGCTTTCCAATTTTTTTACCTGTTTTTTTACCTGTTTATTCATTGTATTTTTGTGTAATGAACGCTATCGTGTGGTTTACGCAGCGCCCGGTGAGGGTGAAGGTGTGACAGGCATATTTACTGAGAGACTGGGCAGGTTTGATGTGTTCGGAAATAGGCTTTGACACATAAGTGATTAGCTTTATACATTACAATCGATACTAGGAATGTGCTTAAATTATCAGAAGCCTGACATATCTATCTATCTATCTATCTATCTATCTATCTATCTATCTATCTATCTATCTATCTATCTAAGGCTTCGGATATTTATATCGGATTAAGAAGATATATCTATCTATCTATCTATCTATCTATCTATCTATCTATCTAAGGCTTCGGATATTTATCTCGGACTAAGAAGATCTATCTCTCTCTCTCTCTCTCTCTCTCTATCTATCTATCTATCTATATATCTAAGGATTCGGATATGTATTTCAAATTAAGAAGATCTATCTATCTATCTATCTATCTATCTATGGCTTCGGATATTTATCTCGGACTAAGAAGATCTATCTATCTATCTATCTATCTATCTATCTATCTATCTATCTATCTATCTTGCTTCGAGTAAAAGAAATCTAAAACAAAACAAACAAAAGTAAATACACGAACAGCACAATGCTTTTTATACGTTTATGCGAAACGAAAAACTAAATTACGCCAAAAATGTAGAAAATAAAGAAAGCTTCATTAATCTAAAACAATGTATCCAAAACCTTCAAGTTCAAGACTGATTGAGAATAACCAGCATTACAGAACGAGGCAATCGGTGCGACAACTAAATTTATCAAAATCCACCATCCATGAGCGCATATATATATATATATATATATATATATATATATATATTATTAAAATACTTTAATCCAAACAGAAAAGTAGGAAGGAAAATCTCAAAACCTGATCCTAATTAATATTAAAATATAAAAAAAATGATACAGGAGGAGAGTTCAATGTAATTAAAATTACAGAGCTAATATAAAATGAAATAAATTTTCAATATTCAAAATTGCTGAATGATCATGTCGACATGAAATTCCTAAGAGAGATTTTACATCTCAGCAACAGTACCTTTGAAATAGGTACTGTTGCTGATGAGATATGAAATCTCTCTTAGGGATTTCATGTCGAAATGATCATTAAACAATTTTGAATATTGAAAATTTATTTTATTTTATTTATATATATATATATATATATATATATATATATATATATTTATTTATTTATATATATATATATATATATATATATATATATATATATATATATATATATATATATATATAATCTATCGAGGCAGTAGATAATTTCTAAACATACATTGTCAAATATAACATACAATGAATGCCTATTATGTTTAATCATGGGCCATTCTAAACATTGTATTTTGGCTTTAATTTCAGGTTAAAATAAAGACAAAATTTGTCCAGCACTACACTCATAAGAAAAGAAAATAACTCTCTTAGAAGGGATATCCTCGAGTGTGCCACCCTTGAATATTATACAAATGTTAATCTACACCCAGGCTTTTACCTTATTTAACCTTTCTTAACAGAATTACTACTCTCCGAAACAAACATACACAACAGTATCAAGAAATCAAAAGAAAATAGTTGAATCTGTCATCACAGCAATAAAAAATATATCTCCACACCTGACAGTAATTGACGTAATTTTTGCTTAACAGTATTAAAAAAGCGTTCTCAAAATTCTTCTAGTTGTTAATATCATTTAGTTTTTGTTATTATTAGTTATTTCGCTTAATAAATTCATTTCGTCCTTACCTTGAAAAAGTCCACATTGGAGGAAACGTGTTGGCAACTATTACAGTATTTTTTCGGCTCATATGAACCATCTTCAGGGAGGTTACAGGAACGTTAACTTAATGACATCCACCATCAAAGATGATGTTATATTCTGTTGATATAAAACATTGCTATGCGACGATAATAGTCATCGAATAGTAGACGCAGTTCGTAAATTTGTAATGTGGTTCTCTGGCGTCACGACGCCTGAGAGATTGAAATGTTAACAGAACCATATGTCTAAATGAAATGTAATGTGTTGTGACCAGATTGAAATGTGATTTTATTAAGTGTGGTTTGTTTTGATTTGATGTAGATGGCCGCTAATATCTGAAGGTTCTTTTTACTGTGTGTATGAGTGAGTATTATTGTGTTGTTGACTAAAATCTGTCTAATATTACCTACATGACTATGTTTTTTTGTAAGAAATGTTGTTTAATTGAACTCTGATCAGAAAGGTGACAGGTAAGTCTAGGGTGGGCGCGGTTGTAGTAAAACCAATATATGTAGTAGGTTTAATATTAGTAATCGAGATACAATTTCTGAACTGGCATGTAAATTGATACACTACATTAGTTTTCTGTAAAGGATTTAGTTGTGTGGTTGTAGGGTTATTAGAGACTATGAGGCCAATTGTTTTAATTTTTTATAATTAAAGCCAAAATACAATGTTTAGAAAGCTTCATTTTTTGTTGTTTTTAACAATATATATATATATATATATATATATATATATATATATATATATATATCACCCTAATTAAGCACTCCGAAAGAACGGTAAACTTTGAAAAAAATAGCTACGCACCGTTCATTCAGTAATGAATTAGAACTATCTACTAGCGTATGTTTACATGGTATATCACACGCTAAAAATCTGCCTTCTTCCACCAAGCGCTCATAGCCCAGAGATAGAATCGCCGATTGCTTACAATTCGGTCGGGTTTCAATCCTGGCCAAAAGCGATCGGATGTCTAATCGTACTGATGTGCTGTGATACAGTGAAAATGATCTCTCTCTCTCTCTCTCTCTCTCTCTCTATATATATATATATATATATATATATATAGTCGCAACTCAACAATAAATATGTATATTGTTGTGATAATGTTTAGTGCCAAGATTGGTTGTTTTATTGATTAAATATATTTTAGCAAGCAGGTTTTATTTTCGTAAAGTGATCGATATCGGGGTAGGGTTAGAGCGTTAATAGGATTAGTGCTAAGAATTTTGTCACTTAACTGAGCAGCTGCATACCGTTATGATATCGTTACTCGTCAGAGCTAATTTGAATATTCAAATTCGGCATGAAGCTGCTCAGTTAAGTAAAAATAATTATTTTCTGAAATCCTTTATATATATATATGTATATATATATATATATATATATATATATAGAGAGAGAGAGAGAGAGAGAGAGATCTATATTAGTTTTCATTATATTTCACGATATTTTCCTGAATGTTCCCATAAGAGCAGGCCACCAAATACACCCAAGGTAGAAGGTGAATAAATGAGATTGTCATATGGAGGCGGAGCTAATTACAAATTATGAATGTATGTCGGATAAATAAGAGTTGACCATAAACTTGAAGGAGTTAATATTGTAGTGACCTGGGAAACACCATTCGGGAGTCTACTTTGCAGATAAGTGTCTCTCGGGAAAAAGCTTATCAAATTTACTGTTAGAACGAATTAGATATTATATTTTCATTTGAACTAATTCAATATAAACAACGACAAACTAATTCAGTATATCTTTTCCTTCTTGTATGTATGCCTTCAGGACGTCGGAAATCCTGGCATTCCACATTGCCGTATCTCTTGTAACTCTTAACACCCTTTCTTTTGTTCACCTTCCCGAACTCTGCTCTGCCATCCACCTTCTCAAGTCTTTCAGTTATGTCACACTCTGCTTCTCCTTGCTTCTATCCGTCTCATGAATATCAGATTCCCCAAGCGCTCCTTCGTCATTCAGTCAGTTAAGTGCCATACGTGGTACACGCTTGGGCGATCATGCCTCGAAAGAGACAAGACTGACTGGGCAGAACATTATCCCGCAGTAAGTTGCCATTGATTTCTGCGGTAGACTGGTTGCCGACCAAGGCTATAGAACCCAATCTGTCCTGTTATTTAACCCATAACTGGAAGGAATATACGGATTAATACCTTTCCCAAGGGTATTTGCGCGTAAGTGAATGCAATGAATTCGGCTGGAATTCGAACTCGGCTCCCCGATTTCTCGTTCCGAGCCGATATCCAATGCAACACAACTCATTACGTGTCTCAGAAATATCAACAGTCTTTTCTTCATGTTAAGTATGTTTCCTTGTTGTTGCCATCCTTTCGAAACCCTGTCATTGCTCACATGTTCGGTCCTTGGTTTTCTCAACATATTTCTGTAGAAGCACATTTCGGTTACTTCCAGTCATTTTTTTAATCATTTCACCCCAAGCAAGGCGTTAACTCTACTGAAGTGCAAGGGGTTACATAAGAGCGTTAAAGTATTAGGCACGAGGCGAGTGAAGACAAAGACGAACCAGCCACATTGGGTGAAAGAGAAACGGCAAGAAAAAGATGTGAATACAGGATTGAAGACAGTTGCGAAGGTAGAGAGAAAGGAAAAGAACAATATACACGTCTTTCCTTCATCTTGATGAGATTGTCCAGCATTCGCTGCCATATTGAAGGACACACACCACATAACAATCCAGTTCTCTCCCTCGTTTGTTTCCTAAGAAATTTTTCTGCCTCTTGGTAGTCAACTCAGCTTTTGGAATGAAACCTTGGCCTTGCCCATACGCCTTTGGATCTCAGTGTCCCACATTCCGTCCTCTGTTAGGACACCTACCATGTTTTTAAATGTATGTGCCTTCTTGATTTTAGTATCTCTAACTTGAAGTTGGCATTTTGGGATCCTCCTTTTATTGATAATCATGCAATCATTTTTCTTGCAGTTTATATGTAGTCATTTCTTTCCGCTTTCTTAGTATCTCTAACTTGTAGTTGGTGTTTTGGGCTCCTCCTTTTATTGATATTCATGCAATCATTTTTCTTGCAGTTTATATGTAGTCATTTCTTTCCGCTTTCTTAGTATCTCTAACTTGTAGTTGGTGTTTTGGGCTCCTCCTTTTATTGATATTCATGCAATCATTTTTCTTGCAGTTTATATGTAGTCATTTCTTTCCGCTTTCTTAGTATCTCTAACTTGTAGTTGGTGTTTTGGGCTCCTCCTTTTATTGATATTCATGCAATCATTTTTCTTGCAGCTTATATGTAGTCATTTCTTTCCGCTTTCTTAGTATCTCTAACTTGTAGTTGGTGTTTTGGGTTCCTCGTTTTATTGATAATCATGCAATCATTTTTCTTGCAGTTTATATGTAGTCATTTCTTTTCGCTTTCTTAGTATCTCTAACTTGTAGTTGGTGTTTTGGGCTCCTCCTTTTATTGATATTCATGCAATCATTTTTCTTGCAGTTTATATGTAGTCATTTCTTTCCGCTTTCTTAGTATCTCTAACTTGTAGTTGGTGTTTTGGGCTCCTCCTTTTATTGATATTCATGCAATCATTTTTCTTGCAGTTTATATGTAGTCATTTCTTTCCGCTTTCTTAGTATCTCTAACTTGTAGTTGGTGTTTTGGGCTCCTCCTTTTATTGATATTCATGCAATCATTTTTCTTGCAGTTTATATTTTATACTTTCTTTCTGCTTTCTTTAGCTACCTTCTGTAAAAGATCTTGCAGTTTACTCTCCATGTTTGGTATCAACACTCTATCATCTGCGTATCTTATACTGTTCCGATTTTGGCCGATAATGACGAACTCTGGCAGGGCATCTAGTTATCTTGTCTCAATGTATAGATTGAATAGATCTGGTGAGAAGAGGCATCCTTGTCTTACATCCGTTTCTATATTTGCATATCTACTGAACTCATTTCCTGTCTATATGTAGGCAGTTTGCTGCCAGTAAATTGTCTTGATTATTCCAATGACTTTCCCGAATATGTCAAGATTGCCGAGCATTTCTATCAAATACTAGCAGTATAGTCAGGCGTTGCTCGGGTGTAATGAAAGCTTTAAAACTAATCCATGGTCCTGATGCTCAGACTCACTTATTGGACGTTGGCACGAAAGACTAAAAAGCAATAGTTTTTCCCAGTTAAAGCAAAACTGTAGACTGAAAGAAAAATGAATGGATGTAAGTCAAATTTTGATTTCCTCGTATCGATATCAAATGTTTTTCCGTCGTAAACTGAATTTTGAAGGCTAAATAAGTCCTCTGAGTAAATGGTATCATGGCTGTGAGACTAAGAACTACCATTATACCTACTTAGAGACAAACCCGAAGCAAAAACTAAAATAAAGGCAGATAAAGAGACATCTTGCCTTTTATATATATATATATATATATATATATATATATATTATCGATTTTCTGCACTATTGTAAGAACTGAAACCTTGAAACTTCTGAATATATTTTCTTGTGTCTTTGTCTATGAGTGTATCAAATTTGATTAAATCGGACCACTCCTTCTATAACCCGATTTTTTCGATTATCAATTTTCAATAGTTATCGGCGATACCTTGCCACAAAACCTAGCTAAGGACACTTGCAGACGCTTATAGTACAAGTGTGTAAATTTTCAAGAAAATCGGTTCAGCCGTTTTGGAGTCTATAGGTAACGGACACACGTACACACACAGACACACACACACATACACGCACAGATAAAGTTCCATTTATAAATAAGTTTATATTTGTGGTGCACTTTGATGAATGCTTTTGCGTAGTTTATGAAACACAGGTACACATTCTTCCTCATTTTTATTGTCCTTTTTGATAAAATTCTGAGCTTAAGTAATGCGTTTCTAGTTCCAGTGTCTTTGACAAAACCGCCATGTTCTTGTCATATCTCTGGCCTGATTCTACTGCACGCTCTATTCATCAGTATTCGGTTGATGAGTTTTGTTATGTGACTCATGAAGTTGATTGTTCGGTAGAGTTTACATAAGTTTACACCTAGGTTCTTAGGCAGAGCTATGAAAAATGATCTGCTTACGTCTTTCGTTATATCACCACTGTTGTAAATTTCATTTATTATTTCTGTAATGTTGCATACATCGAAATCTTCTATCGATATCAACATCTCTATTACAATACCTTCTTATCTTACTGTTTTGTTTCTATCTGATTTGGTTAGTGATACTTTTAATGCAGTTATTAATATCTCCGGCTAGCCTGTATTTCTATGTACTGTCGGTTACACTCTCTTGTGCAAGAGATTTCTGATATATTCGTCACATCGCTGAAGTATTTTAACTTTCTCTAATACGAGCGTTCCATCCTTGGATTTTATACATTCTGTTGTTATGTATATGTTTTGTTCTGTTAGTTCTTTTATTTATTTCATGCATGCGTTCGTTATTAGTTTTGCTCAGTCTCTCTATTTTTGCACATTTATCGTTGAGAGGTACTTCTTCAGACTGTCCGCATTTACTTCTTATTTTCTTGTGTAGTTTTCTGTATTCTGATCCATGTCTTGGCATTGTTTACTGTTTCTTTTGCGTTATGTTAAAAAATCTTATCTGTGTTCCACTCATTCTTTCCTTCTACATCTTTTTTTTTCTTTTTAGGATATTTTTCTCAGTTTATCTCATTTCGAGTTTCTGTTTCCAATTTTTCCCTCGTATATTTTTCCCTGGAGGGTGAAGTCGTTAACGAGTCTGTTTTATTGCGGTCTAGATGCTACCATATGATTCTTCAACATCCGAAGTTCCCCTCTTAGCTTGGAGGTGGGTGCTTTACAGTGGGCACTTGGGTATGTGCTGTAGTGAATAACTGCATTCATGGTTATATTTTTTGTTTTTCGGGTTTCCTCCTCGCCTACTCCATGACAATAATCGTTTTGGTTGTTCTTGAACATATATATATATATATATATATATATATATTGCAGTAGTCTAGTCATATATATCTATATACATATTCATTTATATATATGAATATATATATATATATATATATATACATATATATATTGCAGTAATCTAGTCATATATATCTATATACATATACATTTATATATATGAATATGTATATATATATATATATATATTGCAGTAGTCTAGTCATATATATCTATATACATATACATTTATATATATGAGTATGTATATATATATATATATGTATATTGCAGTTGTCTAGTCATATATATCTATATACATATACATTTATATATATGAATATGTATATATATATATATATATATATATATTGCAGTAGTCTAGTCATATATATCTATATACATATACATTTGTATATATATATATATATATATATATTGCAGTAGTCTAGTCATATATATCTATATACATATACATTTGTATATATATATATATATATATATATATGACTACTGCAACGAAAACCTTTACCGTTTTTGTTAACACCCGTAAGATAATATCGCTTTATGTTTGGCCCTCTTTGTGTTGTATTCGAATAGATATTTTCGAGGATGGGGAAAAAAATTTATTTTCGACACTTAAGTGCACATGCATATATTAACATTAGAACCTGTGTGGGCGGGCATTGACTGCGTCCCATTGGAGCCATTTATTTCCTGAGGCATTGCAGTTTCTTTGTTAAAAGTTGCCAACCGTTAAATTTCCTTCTCCTTGTCCACTTTGGCATTCAGGTCTCCTGTGATAATTCTACTTCCTTGTGTTTTACACCGAGCCTTGCCGTTGTTCAGTAAGGAGGAGAAAGATTCTATTTCCTTCTCTGCTTTGCATTGTTGGTGCATACTCTACTATAACAGCTATGATGAAGGGCTTTCTTTTTACTAGGACCACAAGAACTCTTTTGGATAACTAACAATACCCCAGAAGACATTTCTTCATGTCTTAGTCCAGTATCACGCCGATGCTTTTTCCATTATTATTTTTGCCTGGGTATATGATACTGTGGTTGTTTCTGACAAAATCTTCGTTGTTTGGCCATTTAGTTTCGCTTATATCTAAATGTTGTTATTCAATCTGTTCATTTTCCTGTTTAACATTCTCCAACTGTCCACAGTTGTTCAACGTTATGACGTTTTATGTCCCGAGAGTAATTTTTTGTTTGGTATGACTAGCCTTAGGATAACAGTCCGGTGACACCTGTTAGTCATGTCGTTTCTTCTAAGTAGACGATTTAGCTCCGAGGAATCGCATGCCCTTTATGCCATTGGCGCTAACAATCGCTGGATAACGGCTAGGTGACACCTGTCGATCCTTACCGAGTGAGGAGTCAATCTCTTTTATTAATTCGATACAAAAAATGTTAAATTTTTCTTTAGGAGGCATGTGCTTATTGAGCTGAAATTTGTTTCTCATTTGTAGCTTATCGAATGATACTATTCTTTACCTATGAAGACCATTTCAGCTTTGGGCTATTTCATTATTTAGAGTGCTGCAGTGGTGCCAGAGACTCTACAACATTTTAGTATCTGTAGATGCAATTTTCGGTTTCTTTTTTATGCATTGAACTCTCTTATAATTTATACGTAGTCCGCTCTTTCCGCTTCCTTTAGCTACATTCTGTAAGAGGTCTTGCTGTTTCCTTTTCCGTGTTTGGTATCAGCATTGTATCATCTGCGTATGTTATATTGTTTAGATTGTGGCCACAAATGACGAATCCCGACAGGACTTCTAGATCTCTCAGAACTGTCTCGCTGTACAGATTTAACATATATTTATTTCGGTAATATGAACTTTCCATTCCATCCTTGGAAAACTTTAAAATTATACGAAATTATTTTCCAAATACAACTATATGATGTTCGTGTAGGCAAATGGAAACAAAACGGACACTTATACATAGAATCAGAAACAGGCAGTTGAAATGTATGGGAATCATAACGAGGAAGGAAGGTTTGGTGAATTTGAAACTCATAGGATATATTAAAAGCAGGAAGGAAAAAGAAAAGCAGATAGTAACTGACCTAATGAGTTTGTGTAAATGAATGAAAGAACAAAAATTGGTAGGGATAGTAATAGCATAAACATTTCTAAGGGCTACAAAATATATGAAGTTGTTGAGAGACATGATCACCCAGGTTCTGAAAACATGCGGTAGAAAAAAATTGAAGAAAATTTAATAATTCATAACTTAATATTATGGTTTTGGATGAGGTTGCAGTGATAGTTTGTTGTAAAATTATAGTTTATTGTAGAGAGTGTTGTAGAAAGATGTAAAACACTGGGGGCTTTCTCGAGTCGTTAAACCTGATCATGTGTCAAAGCAGACTGCTGTGAAAAGATGTGAATACCAACAGCAGGCCACAACTTCACATATAAAACACATGTCAATTTTTTTTCGAAATTTGGGTTAAAAGTATTGTTTTTCTTGCGTCAGTGGGTACAGCGAATTTTAATATTAAGAGATTTAGCGCCTTTTTTTCCGGTAAAAATACATTGATATAAAAATTCTTGCAAAAGAACAACAAATATTAGATTTAGTTAAATTTTCACGACATATTCATTAATGAATGACATTTTAGAATAGATTTTTACAAAATTTTGTTAGAAATATTTATATTAATATATATATATGTAGATATTTTGATATATATTAGATTACATATGCCGTTACTTATGGTATATTTAGCGTGCGTTTGTGTGCGATAGAGAGTGTGATTTTGCGATGGAGAGAGCGATAGATTTTATGTGTGAACGATAGATTGCGTGTGTGATCGAGAAATAGTATGCGTGTGTGCGAGTGTATGCGAATGTCTAGGTTCTTGTATGTCACTTATCTGCTTGTTGGTTATGCCGTGTGATAAGTAAATATTTGGTTGGATATAAATTTAGGAAACCGCTCAACTATTTCTGCACTTGTTTATCGAACCAATTATGTCGCTATTGATCCTTGGCCACCCTTCTTTTTCTTTCTTTTTTAATCTTTTTTTCCTTTTTATTTCTTTCATGTTCTACCCAGTCTATAATTTATCCGGGTGGATTAGCAGCCTTTCTGTTTCGACATATAAAGGCTGAGCCATCACAATGGCCCTTCCACTAACCGTCGAGTGGGAAAAAACAATGTCCGCCCACACAGGTTCCAATGTTAATATATGCATGTGCACTTAAGTGTCGAAAATAAATCTTTTTCCCCATCCTCGAAAATATCTATTCGCATACAACGCCAAGAGGGCCTAACATAGAGTGATATTATTTTACGGATGTTGACGAAAACAGTAAAACGTTTTCGTTGCAGTAGTCTAGTCACACATACACACACACACACACACATACACACTCACACACACAGATATATATATATATATATATATATATATATATTGTAAGAAAGTGAAAGAACACGTAGATTTTACAAGCATTTACTTTTATAAAGAGTGCTCGATACAGAGTAGAGCTTAATATTGTAATTTTGTTATTACAATAGATTGTAAAAGCATTATATCATTACACAAAATTTCCATTAGAATAATACTATTCTTCTTCAGGTGATGTGTTAAATCTCCATGGTTATCTAATTCTCATTTTGTGTTGAACAATATTGACACACCTAAAGCATTTGCTTCAACTACCACAGAACAGTATTATCCTAAAACATGGGAATTTTGTATAGTGATATAATGCTTTTATAAACCATTGTAATAAAAGTTTCCAATATATATATATATATATATATATATATATATATATATTATTTATCATGAATTATACTTTCGGACATGTAGATAATTTCTCTATATATAATCGCGACGAGGGTACGTTCGTTTAGGCATTGGAGCCCCACTGCCTCATCAGGCAATGTGAAAAGTACTGGAGATCCTTTTCCTTTATATTTATTTAGTCTTGTTAGGAGTGTTGGCTGGGGTTTATTGATATTGTGATATTTCGTTGACAGTTGGAATTTTTTTGCGGAGAGGTTTTGTTAGAGGTTTTGGTGGGGGTTAGCGAGACAGGGGAATCAGTCTATGACCGTTGGAATTTATTTGGTGTATTTCTAAAGTGATTAATGGGAGTCTTTGATTCTAGACAGTTGTAAATTCTAATTATCAGTTGGCTAGACTATATCTTAATGGATTTCTTAGAAGAGCCGATAATAGTTGGCATGGATATATTTTTTTATTTATTTACATATATTCACGGCTCTATATAGTATATTATATATCGAGCACTGTTTAAAATTAATGTTTTGAACCTTGAAAGAATTCTTCGTTCTGTATTCACTTGGATATATATATATATATATATATATATATATATATATATATAAAGTGGATATGTCAAGCTACACCGATGAGCTGTGATACAGCGAAACGGGCTTGTATGTGGATGACTAATATATATATATATATATATATATATATATATATATATATATATATATTGCTCAGTTGGGATTCATTTAAACACATACGGAATCCTGCTAAATTTCATCCGCCAAATACTTGTAAAAGTATACACAGTATAATCTATATATATAAAAGGCAATCTGTGAGCCTGTGTGTGACTGTAAGCTATGCACGCTTACATTTTTAAAGATACGCCATTCAAACTTTCTAGGGACACATATCTACAGGGAAGCCAGGTCGACACATACTTTTGAGTTTAAGTTTAGCAATTTTCCCTTTCACACCTTTTGGTAAATGGTGTAGATTGTTTACATTTACTCCGTAAAACATCTGAAATCTAAGATGGTTGCTAGATTACGTCACAGAAATCAAAGCATGCGTGTCAAACACGACTAAAAAGTGAGCATTTATATTTAATTTTTATTCCGACGTTTTAACAATTCATTTGGTCAACAAAAAATGTGAATATTTTCCCCTGTAACTTTGAAACAAAAGAAATATTTTAAAAAAATATTCTGAACTGAGAGCCTAATAGTTTTTATATTTCTACATTTTAAAATATTCTTGGAAAATTTCTAAACTGAGAGCGTAATAGTTTTTACATTTCTCATTTCAGTAAAACAAAATAAATAATTTTTATTTTTATGTTAAATTCATTTAGTCAACAAAAAATGTAAATATTTTCCCCCGTAATTTTGAAACAAAAACAAACGCAATGTCACACATAACATCAAATCACGTTTACGTAAAACAAAAGAAAATAGATTTTTTTTAATGGAATTTTTTAACAATCTTTAAACAAATATTTTTTTATATAATTATTTAATATATAACAGAGTTCTACTACTAAAATGTTCTGAGTTACACGGGCAACGCCGGGCTATGATGCTAGTATAGAATAATAGTCACATCTTCATGTATAAATGACTAAGAATAACAGAAGCACTAATAATAAAAATGTGTGTTGTGGATATCGTCACGGAACGAAGAGCCGAGTTCGAATTCCAGTTGAATTCATTGAATTCACTTACGTGCAAATACCCCTGGAAAAGGTATTAATCCTTTTGCTTTACCTCCAGCTACTGGTTAAATAGCATGACAGACTTTTTTCTATAGCGTTGGTCGGCAATCACTCTAAAGTAATGGCGACCTACTGCGATAAAATTTTGGGCACAAGCGTGTATTATGTATAGCACTCATCTGAATGAAAAATAAAAAAGAAAAAGCCAATACCCAATAGCATTAACTATGAACACGGCCATAATATATTACTGTATTTGGAAAATAAAAAAATTCTAAAACATTAAATGCATAAAATATCCATACATTTAGTTAAAAATAAAAATAAAAAACATAACTGCATTACCTTGTCAGTTGTCTTTAAGGAAACTTATATGTACTAAGTACATAAAAAAAAAAGAAAAAAAAGAATACTTACACTACCGGCCATAGTTATTAGGCCACCACATTTTTTTTAAAGAAATGATGTAGTTCATACTATGTTTAGGTTTTATTGCCAAATGAACATAGAACAGCACTTTTGTTATTATTACTTTGCAAAATGTTACAAGGCAAGGAAGCAAAGATGAACTCCTCAGAATCACCCTAAATTTTCTTCATTCTTTCATTGATGAAACTGCAATATAAGTAATTATTAAATATTTATAAATTCATTGGATGCACGTGTTATTGTGCAATATTAACGAAAAAATTCTATTTTCATTTACAATTATTCACTTGTCAATAAATACTAAAATTAGTATGAAATACATCATTTTTTAAACACTGGGTTGGTCTAATAATTTTGAACGGTAGTGTAAGTTTGAAAATGAAAAATCATACTTGAAGCTTTTATCTTAGTTTTAATTTTAAGCTAATGAATTAATTTTAATATTTCTGATAAGCAAAACACATTTTGTTTATTTTGCTAAAATTGCCAAAATTCAAATATACTCTTTGGAAAATTTATTTGAGTAATATTAGCAGATTTACGGTGTAATTATTATTTACTTTACGTTGTGGATCTTCGTCGTCAATTTGTTGTGGAGTTTTGTGGTGAAACTTCACCACAAAGTTGTAGTGACCAATTCGACCGGAAGTAAAACATGGCAAACAGACGGTAGGTTTAAAACAGTGTATTAGTATAACAAGAACATATGTACAAGTGTTAACAATTAAGTAAATAGAAATAAGTAAGTCCGAACGGTACAGTTACGCTGCTTATTGCCTAAATAGTAGCTGGCATTAACTGAGTACTAGATGCCCTTAACTGCCGTCTTTAACAGTATTTGATTGTCTTCCCATTTAAAACAAAATGTGGCACAATGCCTTTTTTAATGTGGGTAAACCGGGCCATATAGCACGGGCAAAAATTTATGTCTAATTTTCCCCAGATGAGACTCTCCCTTCGGAGACTAGGTTATTACTTTCCGTCCGAAGGCAGAGAGGTTTACAATGCGCAAGGCACAACAGAACAGTTGTCTTTAACTACCTTCCGGAAGTCACGCAGGTAATTATATATAGTAAGAGGAAGTGTTCATTCCCCGTAGAATTACACTTTAAAACTTTAATTTTAAAATATCGGAAAAAATTTAATTTAACCCAAAAGTATCTATTTATTTAAGGCGTTCATGGGTTTGACAGTTTGCTGACAGCTTGATATTTATCTAATGGTGTTCTATGGGGTTTTGAGAGTTAAAAAAGTAATTGAATTAACATGAGTGCCTTCAATATATAATTTTAAGTACTCACTAATCTTAAAATTTTAAGAAAATATTCTTTGTAATCTAATGTTTATTGAATTTTAAATGGTTTTGGTTTTACATTTGATATAGTTATGGTTCTTATTTTCTGATTGTGCGGTGTATGGACGACCGTATAATAAAAAATTGGCATGTTTATATGTATATAAAAAAAATCAAAATTTTTAAGAAATATTGCTGCGTGATGATTTGTACTAAGATTTTCAATTAATGATTTATGAATATAGATTTTACCTAATAACAATATTACTTAACATGTACAGAAATCGAAAAGATTTAAAAACTTGTACAGTAATTTAAAAGATTTAAAACTTTATAAATTACAAGTGTACCCCTGCCGTAAAAAATATCATCGCCCCTGAGCGTGATAGGAGGAAATATATACCTCCCCACAGAATGAATGGAAGATTATAGAAAAATCACAAAGATTTTAAAATTGACGTGACCTATGCTTAGGTGAAAAAATAAAAAATAATTAAATTTAGTGGAAATAATTAGCTTTTGAACCAACGAAATGCAATTATTTCTAAATGCCGTCACAAAAATAAACATAAATTACCAGCTTTAGACTTTTTCCTTACTAATAATTTTCTAGCAAATTCAGCTTTTTTTTTTTTAATGTGAATCTTATTTTTGTTTTTTTGTTTATTATTGTTATTGTATGTTTTTGTGATTGTAACTTATATTTTGCTACGTAAGCTCTTTTTCTTTTATGTTTGTAATATTTGTTACTTCTCCTTTTTGTCTTGATTAATATTTTTTGTCTTTAAGAATTTTGTTTTTATAATTTTGTGATTCATTTTCCCTGAGAATCTTCTTTCTTATTTACAAATTATTTTTCCGTATACTTATTTTTTCACTTCTAAATTACATGTGTTTTTAATTATGTGTGAATGCAATTATATTCTACAATTTAGGCTCATTTTTTCTTTTTTGCTGTTTTATTTGTTATTTATTGTTATTCTTTATAGTTAAACTATACTACTTGATTTTTTTGGATCGGATGAAGTAGCCAGTATTTTTACAACTGCTAAAATAAATTTTGGATTTATTACCGTTTACTCATCTGTTCAGTTTTCTTCTGTATATATCATCTTGCTCTGGATAATATCTACTGAATTCTGTACTGTCATCTATTTAATATTTTTTATTAATTAAATAGACTTTTTGGATTATCCACTCCGTTTTCATGTGTTTGTCATTATTTCTTTATATATATATAACTCAACACATCATTTATATTACTTATAAATTATAATTCATTTCTATGAGCTAAATTGGTAAATTTCATCAGATCACTCTATATTCGTTCCATTCGGTACAAATATTTTCCCGGAATAAGCATTTCTTTAAAAAGAAAAGAAAAACAAATAAAAAAAAAATTATTCTAATCGGCCATGTCAGTTTTAAAACAAAATCACCAGTCGACCGGTTTCGTTCACTCTCACCAGAACTGTAAATGAGGAGAAACATGAGCAAAGAAAAAGGAATCTTTAATACCTAATGAACTATACTGCTGCAAAACAGGTTGCCACATTCTAGGCATCTACTTTGCGACTTTATGCTGTGTCGACCCTATCATCGAAAATATAAGTCTCAACGGAACACCCTCTTTTTGCGTTTTTAGCAGTCTTAGGTAATCCATAACGACGGGAATGAATGGAACCAGACGGTCTTAATTCCTAAGATATTTCAGGGGAAAGAACACCACTTTTTACCCATTTGATGAGACGTATCTGAAATCAAATTACAGAGATCAAAGTATAATCATGGTTGTGAATGAATAAAAAACGTTGAAACTCGGGAAGATCATTTTGTATAGATAACATTTTGAGAATATAATCCTGGTGGTTCATAAGGACAATACCAGAATCCTTATTGGTTTTCATGATAAGCAAGGAATGGTTAGACTTAAAAGACTTAATAATCCGGTGGTGTTCACTTCTCCATTTCAATTCAAAGGAAGAATTAGGAGAACCGGCATATGAATGAGCCAAATCAATCAATTTGGCTGGAAAATCATTGGATTTATCTATAGACAAGGATTGAAGTTTAGAGAGTTGAGAACAAAATACTCTGAAACCCTTTTCACTATCAAGTGACACAGGAGGAACACTGAAGTCTAGGCCATAGGCAAAAATAGCAACCCCAATCTTCGAGGGCCAATAAGAAGACAAATTAACTACATTTTTGTAGCATTTAGTTCAACATCAAAGCCAAATCTCTTAGAAATAAGATGTTTTAATTTATTCTGAAACCTGCACCTCGTCTTCAAAAGACAAGGCGCATGTACATAACGGACAAAACGGATGCTATCAAAATATGTCAAAATATTACAGGCCCCCACGCTATAAGATATTGTATATTTTTTGTAGGCCCAAACACTGGCTAGAAAATTGCAAGACAAAAGTTTTAATAAATGCCTTCTCTATTTTCCAGCAGGACGTCAACTTAGGAAATAAAAGGGCAAAGCTGCTGGTAAAAAACGAGATTGTAAAAAAAGTTAAGGAGGCACCAGTGACTTAAGTTCACCTGAGCAGAAGCCATGAAAGTACTTATAGAACAGACAAAGGGAGGCCACATCTCGTCGGTGGGGAAGTGCCTGTAGTCGAGTTCAATATTAAAATTTGGACATAATCTGTAAAATGTTATTTAATTTAAATCAGGATGGTACCTTATTTAAGTGTTTAAATATATATTTAATGCTACAAATTTTTATTATGGTGTTAAAGACAAAAATCATTTAACTATAATCAGCCATTGCAGTTTTAAAACAAAACCACCAGTCGACCGGTTTTATCCTCTCTCATCAGAACTGTAAACGGGAAAAAACTATGAAAAGAAAATATCTGATGGGTGAAATGAATGAGCAGAAGGATAACTTGATACTAGAGTCTAAGCACAGCAAGCCCAAGCAAACACTCCCTTTGTTTACAGAGAGAGGGCTGCCTAGACCGGATAAACAACGTTCCCAACAACATCAGTCGTAACAACGAGTGTGATGTGGCCAAAACAGAAAACCATTCCACATTAAAATCAGCAGCACAACTCGGGTTACTTATCAAATGATCCGCAATTCATTTCACCCGTAACAGATTTTCTTTTCATAATTTCCCACTTTTACATTTCTGATGATATATATATTAGAATTTTCTTTTCTACCTCTCTCTCTCTATATATATACAATTAAATGCACAAGAGTCTTTATTATAATAGTATATATATATATATATATATATATATATATATATATATATATATAGTCATCCGCAGACAGTCATGTCTTGTGTCACAGCTCATCAGTATGTTTAGACCTCCGATTGCTTTTAGCCAGGATTGTAATCCGACCGAATTAACATCAGTCGGTGAGTCTACCTCTCTCTCTATATATATACAATTAAATGCACAAGAGTCTTTATTATAATAGTGTATATATATATACATTCATCACAATTCGATAGCATAATTATTGCAAAAATATTTTAATAATGCACTGATATAGAGCGATCACGTGACAAAATCTTTTATAACTATTAGTAAAGTTTAATGACTGGTAGTAAAGAGAATGAATTGTACCTACGCTACCTCGCTATTGTCTTTCTCTCCATCAGCGCGATTGGAGGATTGTTTTTAAATTAGGATTTCGAGCACATTTTTTGCAAATGTACTGCTATTTTATAAAGTGATGATTTATATTCTTTAAGGATTCATACTTTAAATAATATAAATATGAAGCAGGAAACTTCATTAAGTAAAGTGTGTGTATAAGTTATGAAAAATATTTCTGTCAAGATTTAATAACAAAAATTCTAAAATAATTTCATTTATTTGTGAAAATGTCCTGAAAATTTAATTAAAGTGCGGCTGTTATTGGATTTTTGCAAGAATTTTCAAATCAATATGTTTTTTTTATTGAAAAATAAAAGCTCTAAATTTCCTATTACTAAACTTCCATGCACCCGCTAACGTAAGAAAACAAAACTTTTAGCCAAAACTGCAAACGTTCTGGAAAGAATTAAAAATTTATTACAATAATGAAGAATACTTTGTTCATCCCTCTTAATAGCAGAAAGATATATATATATATATATATATATAGACAAAAAGAAAACTTATCTGAGTTAATGCGTTTCATCTGAGGTCAAAATGCCTCGGCTAAGATAAGCTTACCTCTTGTCTTTAATCATAGTTTTCCTTTACAGATATATTCTATCTGAAATTTCTCTCTCTCTCTCTCTCTCTCTCTCTCTCTCTCTCTCTCACTCACTCACTCTAGTACTGTTCATTCATTCATCCGTGACAAGACTGTTGAGTTCAGAAAAGTCAAACTTTGTACAGTTCAAAGGTTCTCTGTTTATCTTAGACTTCCCTGGATTGGAACTAATTGTGAAAGCTTAACTCGACAAATTGTCCGTAATTGATTTTTCTCGGCTGAGATTCGTATAGTTTTTCAAACCCGGCCTATGTTTTGTTCTAGGCGCAATGATGCTCCCACTTTCCACCAAGTAAATTCAGTTATTTATAAATATAATTTTAGTTGCAGTTTCAGTTACATAGGGAGAACTACTCAGCGCCTAGATGTGAGAATTAAACAACATGTTCCGACTAAGATCAGGAATCACACCTTGGCTTTGAATAAGCCTGTCCAGAATACTTACGGTTCCGCCATATGTGAGTACCTGTTAAATAATAGAAAGTGGGCTGCTAATTTCATTCATGACTGGTTACTGTCGTGTCCCGGTCACACTCTATATTTAATCTGAAAGTGCTGGAGGATTTTCATATTGGGTCCCGCAAACCTTCCCTGTGTAAACAGCACGAATGTTTGTTGGAGCTCGCTATGAGTTGTCTATAGCTCTTTTTATTCTATTCAATTTTTTTTCCTACACTTATGTTTTTTTTTCCTTTCCATTACCCATTTCATGGTTATTTTGTTCCTATTAGAATCTCCCGAAGAGGCCTGAAGATCAGGAGCGAAACCGGTTGCTTTGTTTTTAGAATGTCTTGTAATATTAAGCTACACACTTTTATTTGATAGAAGAAAGAAAAAGCAAATGGAAAACATATCTCAATCTAACATGTTTCAATTTTTATTAAAGCTTCTTCAGAAACCGAAATAAAACCTTTTTCATGTACTCTTATAAAAACTTATACGCTCTTCTCCCCTAAATGAAATGGTATGTTTCATATTTCATACATCATAACAAATGTTACATACATATACCGGCATATGTCATTTGGATTTCGATATAAACATGTATATACATGTGTCAACTGATCAATGCAGGAGGGTAGAATCAATTCAGGAGGGTAGAATCAATGCAGGAGGGTATAATCAATTCAGGAGGCTACAATCGACTACATTCTTAATCCACGATTAACGCCTACGTACATATACTCATAATTAGGTGTACCGATATACATTTACTTTCACACACAAAAGGTGTGATAGAGAGAGAGAGAGAGAGAGAGAGAGAGAGAGAGAGAGAGAGAGAGAGAGAGCAGATAAAAAAATTATTTATATATATATTTATATATACTACAAGCTATAATTATTAGGCTACCAAAGTGTTTAAAAAATTATTTCATACTATTTTTTAGTTTTTATTCCCAAGTGAATAACTGTAAATGAAAATAGAATGGTTCTTTAGTTAATATTGCACAATATTTAATAAGAGTACCTCTTAGTCTGACGGCATGCAGAAGAATGAAGAAAATTTAGGGTGATTCGTACGAGTTCATTTTTGTTTCCTTGCCTTGTAAAATTTTGCAAAGTAATAATAACAAAAGAACCCTTCTATTTTCATTTGGCAATGAATACTAAAAATAGTATGAAATACATCATTTCTTTAAAAAAAACAGGGGTGGCCTAATAATTATGGCGGGAGTGTATATATATGGAAATTAACGAATTTTAACGAAACTTGGTTATAAACAACCGACAATTTGAAATGAATTGTTTGAATAGTGGATCCATATATATATATATATATATATATATATATATATATATATATGGATCCACTATTCCTAGATATGTGTGTGTGTGAACACAATAATTATATGTCAATATAAATGGATGGATGTATGAATAATACATTTGTATGTTCTCATATATATAAGTACGGGTATGCCTGTAGGGAAATGCCAGTATGCATATGTGTATGTTTGTAAGTATGCAAATATATGCGTATTTTGTGAGTATATGTGAGATTTGTTAGTATACTTGCGTAAATATATGTTACTATTAATTACACGCGTGTAAATCCGGTCTTCATAAAAATGTATATGTGAGTATGCGAACACAAGATTTACATGTAAACATTAATGGATGTGTGTGGGTATATGTAAGTATAAGCACAGACACATTCGTATGTACATATGTAGATATATGGACATGTGTGTATGTAGATATACATAAGTATACGCGATTGTGTTAATATGTAGGGTTACACGTATATACGTATCCATGTACTTGTGAGTTAGCGTGTAATGAGTTTTATGGTCACTATCCAAATATGATGACCTCTCTTTGACCGGACTAGAGATCGTCAACTGAGATAACGCTAGGGTCTCTGTTTTAAATCATGTTCCTTATTTTCCATCTCATTTTAAAGAAATGTTTATTCAGGGAAAATATTTATACCGAATGGAACGAATATAATGTGGTCTGATGAAATGAGATAATTTAGCTCAAAGAAATTAATTAAATGTTTTAACCGCTCTTACCCCGCCCCCATTTGCATGGATCAGGCTAGTCTCCCTGAAAGCAAAACACTGCGCCTTTTTGGGATAACTCTCACAACAGACCTCAAGTGGAATGACTATAAAGAATCCATAGCTAAATCCACTGCAAAAAAAGATCGGTTCTTTGTGTAGGGCCAGGAAGTTTTCCCCATCTGAAACCATCCTGCACATATTTAAATCTACTATCCGCCCGTGCATTGAATACTGCTGTCATATTTGGTTGGGCGCCCCTGCTATCCACATAGGGGTCCTTGACAAATTCAAACGAAGAATCTGTAATGGGATCGAGCCCCACTTGGCAGCTCAGGTACAGTTACATTTTTGCCGGCGCAATGAGGCTTCCCTGTGTCTCTTCTACAAATACTTTCACAACTTCTGCTCCTATGAACTTAGTTCCTTGGTGTCCTCTATATATGAATTTACTCGAGCCACAAGATTAGCAACTAAGTCCCACCCTTTTACTATGAAACCAATAAATTGTAAACGCAAATTCTACTCCAACAACTTCTTTTCTCGCATTTCCCGTCTGTGGAATTTCCTTCCGTTTACTTACTTCCCCGACAGCTACAATCTCCAAGAATTTAAATCTAAAACCAATAGTCATCTCCTATCTCACTAACCTGCATCCTCCCTCTCATGCTTCTTTCTCGGTCTACTCCACTCTCACCAGTATTCTCATCCTTCTCTTACCCACTTCCTGACACCCCCTATAACCAGTCACTCTTTCTCATAACTTTCATCCTATGTAACCCCCTGCATACCAGTGGTAGTAAAGTATTAATGCTTGGGGCGATATGATTATAAAAAATTGATGGGTTGAGTTTTCTTTTATAAATATCATATTGCTCTGGATAACATCCATTGAGATCTCTATAAATTTAGCAATCGCGTTCTGATTCTAAACCATACGGCCATATCATGTTGAACACATCAGTTCTTGTCCGATCGCCCAAGTTAAGCAACGCCACCCCTATTTAATAATAATGAAAAATATTAAGCTATATATCTTACGAATGATCAAAACCTCATCAAATCACAAATAAACATGACAACAATGGGCAACGACAGGATCTATTCGGTCGCCAAGAAAACATCAACCTCCACTGTTTTATTAGTAGTTTTATCATCAATTTCCACTACACAGATCTCAGCTCAAAAATTAATATATTTATCAAAGGGAGATGGAAGATACTATGAACTGGCTGTCGAGACAACAACTTATATAACATAAAATTTGTTATAGAAGTACGTCATCAAAAACTAAAATAAAAGTTGAAATGATAACGTCTAGACATCATATCAGACACTTCGTGATGACTCACTTATATTCTAAAGAAGAAACTGCTCCAGTCTATATGGCAGGCCAAAAACTATTCTCTGTTTTATAATAAAGACCTATATATATATATAGAGATATATATATATATTACTGTGCAAAAGTATTAAGACAAGAACTAATTATATTTTTTATGAGACATATTGACAGAAAATATACAATTTAATTAAAGTAATTTTATTTGATTTTCTCAACAAATGTTTTAACAGGAAAATACTTGTTACAAAATAAATTTAATATTTAATATAATAGCCTTTTGCTTTCCTCACAGCCTGCATTCTGTCAGTTATTGACATAACAAGCTTCATCAATGTATCTAATGGTATCTCCTGCCAAGCAGCTTGTATTTGTTCCCAAAGTTTTGTCTAGCGATTTACCAATTCGAGAGGGACGAATAAGAAAAAGTCAGTCATATCCAAGGATAAGAGAATAATGAGTAGGTTCAAATTAACTTGTTTAATAGAAAATAAGAAAAATTAAATATAACTTCTTTTAATAAAATTCTTTTAGTTTTAAATAATATTAATTAGCAATAAACTTGGCTTTTCGCCTTGTATTTGAAGTCCACTGAAGTTTTTTAATAAAATCACCTATGTCCTAATACTTTTGTCAAAAGTGTTAGGACAGGGGTGATTTTAAACATTATTTTGATACTTCTGCAAAGCTAAAATAGTTCTTGTCCTAATATTTTGCACTGTATTGTGTGTGTATATATATATATATATATATATATATATATATATATATATATATATATATATATATCTTGTCACGCTCATGGAGAGAGAGAGAGAGACAATTGCGAGGCAGCGTCGACTCAGTTTATTTTCTTTAGTAGCAATTATTAAACTTTACGAACTATGACGAAAAGTATTCCCGCATGTTTGCTCTTTAACATTGCCTTATTTTATTTTTCCAATAATTATGTCAGCGATTAGTGAATATATATATGAAATGATTTATTTGAACATTATTTTTGATCGATACTCGTATTTACGTAGATATTCTGTTTATAATCAAACAGTATATATATTTATTTCTACAATAAATATTTATTTCTTCGATAATTTTTTGTTTCGGGAATGTGTGTCATTCGGCAGGATTCGAACCTGCGACACCTATCCACATAGTGGAAGCCACCAATTGATCTGGTGTCTTAGACTTCTCGACCACGAATGACCATCTAAACGAAGTTAAATCAAGCCTATATAACACAATTTTCACAAAGTTATAGTTATTATCATGAATCCAACCGCTCCTCGTTTGTGCGCATGCGTAGTCCGATCAACGTAAACAATCTTAGTCCGATAAATGACCAGAAATGCTTTAGACAAAAACTTTTCCACATTGTCGTGCATCTTCCTTCCCAACTGGAATTTGTGCAAACGATTATACGAGTATTTATATCAAAATCAATTCTCGTTTCTATTGATTAACACGTCCGTTTGAATAGCCCTACCACCTGTCATGATTATGCATCCCATAATGGTAATGATAGCTTTTCAGTTCTAAGCTCATAATAATGTCCCTGAATGTTTTCCGGAAGATTGAGTAGAATAAAAGAAATGTGCAAATAAATCAATACAACCATCACTATGTAACAAAATATTGTTTGAATTAATTTCTCTGCCTTGTATGCAGAAGGTGGTCACGTGACCGAGTGGCTAGAACATTCGTTTTTTTAACTATGAAGCCTTGGTTCGCCACTTTTTTTTCTTTTTTTTTATAAGCGTTTCACCCCGAGCAAGGCATGTCACTGCCACTACTGTGCAGGGGGCTACGTAGAGTGGAGAAAGGCTGATTAAATATAGGAAATGACAGAGGGTGGGTGATAGGCGGGTAAGGATACCGAGAATGAGGGTTCGGTAGATGAGAGTGTTGTGAGAATAGTTGGGAGTTAGTGTGATAGGAGGTGTCTATTGACCCTACATTTAAACACCTGGAGATTGTAACTGTCGGGAAAGCAGACTTGTGGAAGGGAGTTCCACAGGCGGGAAGCGCGAGAAAAGAAGCTGTTGGAGTAGAATTTACGGTTACATCTTATTTGTTTAACTGTAAAAGGGTGGGGCCTAGTTGCTAATCTAGTATCTCGTGTAAATTCGTGCTTAGGCGGCACCAGTGATCTAAGCTCATCGGAGCAGAAACCATGAAAGTACTTGTAGAAGAGGCACAGGGAAGCCACATCACGCCGGTGTGAGAGCGGCTGCAGCCGGTCTGCCAAGTCAGTATCAACCACGTTACAGATCCTCCTTTGTATTTTGTCAAGAAGCCCAAGGAGAGCAGCAGGGGTACCCGACCAGATATGGCAGCAATATTCAATACACGGGCGGATGGTAGATTTGTATATGTGCAGAATAGATTCAGGTGGGAAAAATTTCCGGGCCCTGCACAGGGAGCCCACTTTCATAGCAGCAGATTTGGCAATGGATTCAATATAGTCATTCCATTTGAGGTCCGCCGAGAGTGTAAGGCCAAGGAGGCGTAGTATTTTACTCTCTGGGAGGCTAGCCTGTCCCATGCTAATGGGAGGTAGATGCGATTGTCTATGGTGATTAGTTTATAACAGCTTTGTTTTGGAGGCATTGAAATTTACCAACCATTTCCTACCCCAGGTCACTACGGATTGGAGGTCCCTTTCAAGTACGGCAGCGAGGTTCACTTTGTCGTCCAGACCTGGTTTCTGATCGATGTGGGAGTAGATTGTTGTGTTGTTCTTGATGTTATTCCAGAGTGCAACACCTTTCAAAAGTGCCTGAGTAAAATTGGGTTCTCACAAGTCATCGTGACCGAGGCTATGAGTGTACTAGCCTGTTTCAGCCTGTTGATTACGCTAGATAACGTAAACACATTATTTTTAATCATATCACCCCGAGCAAGGCGGTAACGCCACTGATGCGCAGGGTGCTACGTAAGAGTGAAAAGATTGGAAAAGAGAAGGTCGGAAACCACATCCTAGACAGGGGACAAGGGATGAGCCTCTACACCTATTCAAGAGACGTGGGTGGAGTGTGAACCGGGCGATAGTTTAGTCTATCTACTCCAATTTAAAAAAAAAATTTAAAAAAAAGAGTGAAAAGTTTGGAAAACAGAAAGCCGGAAACCACATCCTAAACAGGGAACAAGGGATGAGCCACTTCACCTGTTCAATAGACGTGGGTGGAGTGTGTACCGGGTGATAGTTTAGTCTATCTACTCCAAATGAAAAAAAGAAAAAGAAAAAAGTAAAGAGTGAAAAAATTGGAAAAGAGAAAGCCAGAAACCACATCCTAAACAGGGAACAAGGGATGAGCCTATTCACCTGTTCAATAAACGTGAATGGAGTGTGAACCGGGCGATAGTTTAGTCTATCTACTCCAATTGAAAAAAAACTGTAATTAAGGTCTGCATATTTGCAGTATAAACTACAGGTGGGCTCTGCGTGCGCTGAACAAACACTAATGTGCCTGAGCATCGTCTGCAACGGGGATTATTCAGATTTCGAGCTGAATTTTTTATTGTGTGGTTGTCGATCAACACAAACGTGCCAAAATAATTCAGTCAATCAAGTGCCATACGTGATACACGCTTTGGGCAATCATGTCTCAAAAAAGGCATGACTGAGTGGGCAGAAGATTATCCCGCAGTAGGTTGTCATTACTTTCTGTAGACTGGTTGCCAGCCAAGGCTATAGAATCCAATCTGTCCTATTTTTAACCCCTAATTTGGAGAAAAGAGACGGATTAATGCATTTCCTAATGGTATTTGTGCGTAAGTAAATGCAAAGAATTTAACTGCAGTTCGAACTCGGTTTCCTGATTTGTCGTTTCGAGTCGATATCCACTGCACTAAAACACAATTAAGTAATTAATTTGCAATAATGTAATGGTAAAATTTGAGGACATCTCTGTAACGTGAAGTCATGAGCAGTCACATATCAACTGTGCTCTCTTATATGGCCAGTCTGTGAACAATAGTTAGGCTGATTACGTTGAGACAATAGCAAAGATTATGTCCACCGATCTCAGACTGATGTGGTGTATGATGCTCACTTAGCAGCGTGGAAGAAAAAATTGACACCCGACTTGAAAATTTTATCGAGTTCATTGCATTAACTTTCTTACGTAAAGTTACAAAGCCACGTATTTGCCTACGCCACATAGCAAGGCAAACAGTGTTTTCTATCTGTGGTTGGCAACCAGTGTAGGAGATGAACAACCTTAGCTTGTTAATGTACATTCCTCTTGGACGTGACCGCTGGTTTTACTTATATTATATGCGACAAGAATTAAATAAATAAAGCTGCTTAAAGTCGTTTTTTAAGTAGTACATTAGTAGTGCAGTGGATATCGGCTTGGAACGAGAAATCGAGGAGCCGAGTTCGAATTTGAATGTCCTGCATTCACTTACGCACTAATACCCTTGGGAAAGGTATTGATCCGTTTATTCCGTCCAGTTATGGGTTAAATAACAGGGTAGATTGT
>JBBBDQ010001415.1:792500-832500 GCA_037127315.1 Ascarosepion bandense | reverse complement strand
CTTAATTTATTCCTTTTGACTTTCAAATCTGTTCTGTTTTTGTTTTTTCGGGTGGTTGAGCCTTTGTTTCCTTATGTTCTTTCCTTTTAATATTATCTAATTTCTTTTTTCAAATTCATTCTGTTTCTTCTACTTTTTTTAATATCTGAGTTTTGCGCTCTCTTTCCTTTATCTTTTCTTTCTATCATTTTTCTTTCATTTTTCTTTCATTTTTCTCTCTTTTTTATGTTTATTTTTTGAATTTGCTTTCTTTCATTTTTTCTTTCTTTAATTTAAAAAAAAATTTCTCTCATTTTTCAAATTTTTCTTTCTTTCATTTTTCATTTTTTTCTTTCTCTAATTTTTTTGTCATCATGTTTCCTAGTTTAATTTTTCTTTCTTTAATTTTTTCTTTCTTTAATTTTTTATCTTTCATTTTTTCTTTCTTTAATTTTTCTTGCTTTCATTTTTCTTTCTTTTATTTTTCTTTGTTTAATTTTTCTTTTTTTCATTCTTTAGTTTATCATACTCACATTTTTCTATCTTCATTTTTCTTTCTTTAATTTTTTCTCATTTTTATTCATTTTTCTTTGTTTGATTTTTCTTTTTTCTTTTTCGTTGTTTGATTTTTCTTTCTCTCATTTTTCTTGCTTTCATTTTTTCTTTTTTTTACTTTCTCTTTCTTTCATTTTTCTTACTTTCATTTTTCTGTCTTTAATTTTTTCTCATTTTTCTTTACTTCATTTTTCTTTGTTTGATTTTTCTTCTTTTTCTTTCTTTCGTTGTTTCTTTTTTTACTTTTTCTTTGTTTCATTTTTCTTTCTTTCATTTTTTCGAAAGCTATATTCATTCAGTTTCGTATCCGAAACGCAAACGAAACAATTTCTAAAGAATGAATGAATTTTATTCTTTAATCCGACATATTCTGATTACTACAAACGTACTTTTACTTGATGGACGTATGTGAATAGAGTCTCACGTTTTTAACTTCCAGTGTACGCATACGCGAAATCTTAACAAAAACATGCCCTTCCTTGCAAGGCTGCCCACACTGAGTCGACACATCTTCATTCCTTTCGTATTTCATTGGTAAGAAGTAAACACCATTTAGCTTCTTTGTCAGAAATGTTGCAATGTGGAATGCACTTTGTAGTCTATGCTATTAAGATAGCTACAACCTTAACCTCTTCAAATCGGCTGTGAATCGGTATCTATCGTAGATAATATGCAAACCGTGCTTGTTCCTTCATAATATGCAACCCATGCTTCTTCCCTATACGCCAGTCAGTTAAGTGCCATACGTGAAACACGCTTGGGCGATCATGTCTCGAAAGAGACATGACTGACTGGGCAGAAGATTATCCCACAGTAGGTTGCCATTGCTTTCTGCTGTAGACTGGTTGCCGACCAAAGCTATAGAACCCAATCTGGCCTGTTATTTAACCCATAACTGGAAGGAAGAGACGGATTAATACCTTTCCCAAGGGTATTTGCGTGAAAGTGAATGCAATGAATTCAACTGAAATTCGAACTCAGCTGCCCAATTTCTCTTACCCCAGTACAATATCATAATTCTATACTCATCACTATTTTTTATCCCCTTGATTCCCATCGTTCTCTTATCCTTCACCCATGTATCTTGTTTCTCTTTGAATTCGATAAAATATAAATCTTCTAACCTGAAGGACACACAGGCCTTCTAATTGGTAAGAAATAGCATAAAAAAGTAATCGAGTATTTCTGATTGACAGATGTGGTTTAGAGAATGTCAGGAATGTGTGCATGATAAAGTAGAAATTACGTTGATCCAATCACAACGAACATATTCAAATGTGGAAAGATGACCAGCCTTAGCGCGCTGAAATCGAAAAAGATATTTGCTGATTTCTAATTAGGATAGACGGCTTGGAGAATTAAACACTCACAAAGCATACTGAAGGTAAGTGAGACAGAAGAATACTCCGAGGTTTTGTAATGGTTTTCAGAATATACAGAGACAGATAATAAGTAGACAAGCATCGCATAGAGCTACATGGGATAGGAAGTTGTGGAGATCCGAGATCGCCTTTGCTCAGGCGGATAAGCTACATAAAAGAAAAGGCCTATAAGCAATAAATGTAAAGTTCAAAATATTGCTTATAAGATTTCTCTGATGTTAACATGCGAGCGTTTTTGGTTAGAACGTCTACTACTAGATATATGGTGATTTTCTAAGTGTAGCTTAGATCTGGCTCAAGACTACCAAGTGGGGATTGAACTCACTACGCAGTCGTAGCAAGAAATTCTTGCTAGCAAGTATATCACGTAGAGGTACTCGAATGATTTTATAAGCGTAGCTTAGATGTGTCACTAAGCAGAAAAGATGGAGTTCCCAATGAGGATCAAACTCACTGTTGAGTCGTAATTGATCTTGCTGGACAAGCTTGCTAACCATTTCACCACGTCGAAGTGCAGTGGTGATTTTCCTAGCGTAGCTTAGGTGTGGCACAAGGCTGTAATATGGAGCGCCCAGTGAACATTGAATGCACTAATCAGTCATGATTGATCTCGTAAGAAATACTTGCTGACCATCACGCCATGTCGAAATGCCCTGGTGATTTTCTAAACATTCCAAGAATTTAAATGTAAGGTCAATAGTCATCTCCTATTTCACTGACTTGCATCCTCTCTCTCATGCTCTTTTCTCCTTATTACTCACTCTCATCACACCAGTATTCTCATCCATCTTCATGACACCCCCTATAACCTGTCCCTCTTTCTCATCATTTTCCTCCTATGTAACCCCCTGCACACCAGTGGCAGTAAAACTGCATTGCTTGGGGTGAAATGAGAAAAAAAGCTTAGATGTAGCGCAAGGGTCACACTTACTTCTCAGTCATAATTTAATGATAGTACCCAATACAAAACACAAGAGCCACTCATAGTAGAGGGCTAATGATGCAACTTACAAGGACGATGAAGGCAAGAAAGTACTACGAAAACGAGTAGGATAGATATCCGTTGACCCCGGACTTAAACAGACGAAGACTTGAATTATCAGGAAAGCATCCTCTCAGGAGTTTCTTCCATAAAGTAATAGTTATGGGGAAGGAGCTGTTCGAGTGGAGCTTGTTTTTTATATAAAAGAAATACGAAAGCAATGCGAATGCTTTGTCACCGTAAAACGATATGGTTGGTTCTAACACTATGGTTGGCTCTAACGCTATGGTTGGCCCTAACGCTATGGTTGGCCCTAACGCTATGGTTGGCTCTATCTGTGAAGGTCTTAAGTAATGTAACTCGTCCGAACTGCCATAGCAATAGTTATATAATAGGAAAAGGCTTTGACTATAAATGTCAGCGCAATATCTTGCAACCTAATCATAAGAACAAGTACATTTTGTTTTAGTTTATTGACAACATTCTGTAAGAAGATTCAAATTTACCGCTATTTTAAATTTCCAATTAATTTATTATTTTAATTTTTGTCATTATTATTCGAAGAACACTTTTTTCCTCTTCCAATTTACACCTATTCTAATTGAACGACGCCATATTGTTTCTATATGAACAAATTAGTTCAGTAAAACGGAATAACAAACAGAAAAGATATGAGGCCTCCGATAAAAAATGCATCATGAAATTAACCGAATATTTACATATTTTATATCGTTAAGACTTTTTTGTCTAATCACTTCTTGTTTTAGGTATATATATATATATATATATATATATATATATATATATATATATATATTTCAAAGACTAAATACCCAAACTGATGTATCACATATAATGCGATAGATACTAAGCGTTGAAAAAGATTTCCTCTAGTTCAGCAATTGTAATCAACTTTACGTAACTCCGATTTCATAACTGCGCGTCTAGTGACGTGTTGAGCCATGCCGATTAGATTACTGTATACGACTTCCAGTTGATCGAGGAAACAAGATTATGCATGCAAATATACCCCTCCACCATGTCCCATGAATTTTGCTTCAGGCTCGTCTCGGTCGAACGTTCTAGCAACACTATTTGATAGTCGTCAAAAGAACGTTCCACGAACCAATTCTGAGTAATTTGAGTGCAATGACATGTATTAGCTACCTGCAACATGAATTGTTGAGGGATCAATTTGTTTTTTTACGGCTTACCAACCCATTATTGTTTTTTTTCTGTACAACGCATATTTCGGATCGTAGGTAACTGCTCATCGCATCCGGAGTTCATAAGCAGTCACCCATCTAATTACTGACTGGGATCGACACCGTCTAATGGGATCGAACAAAAACCTGTGTTTCAATGTGAATTCAAAACAGATTTCTTCCTCGGGCAAGGCTGTAAAGCCACTAAAACGAAGGGGTCATTGAGCGTGAAAGAAATATGAGAAAAAGAAAACAAAAAAAACACTATTAAATAGAGGGGAAATAAAATGTGTTGACAGTTCTTCAATATGGCAGTGAATGCTGGACAATATCATCAAAGATGAAGGAGAAACTTGGAGCTAGTGAAATTTGGTTCTACAAAAGGATGCTGCGAATATCATGGATCGAGCATGTGAGCAATGATGAGGTTTTGGAAATGAGGGAAACAAAAAGGAAATTAATACTGAGCATCAGGAAAAGGCAGCTGAAATTCCTGGGACATGCAATGAGGAATGAGGGCTTGGAGAACCTGGTACTAACAGGCCCCATAGAGAGAAAAAGAGACAGGGGAAAGTAACGGATAAGATATTTGAAGGACCTAATCAGGTAGATGATGAGACGAGGGTTGCATGGTGCAACAGGAGAAGGTGTGCTAAAAGCCACCAGGGATAGGAAGACGAGGAAAGCATTGATCGAAGATAAATTCTGGCAAGAAAAAACGTCTAGCACAACACAGTGAAAGATCTTTCTTAACAGCATACCTGAATCTAAACTTATTTATAAATGGAACTTTGTTTGTGTGCGTGTATGTGTGTGTGTTTGTGTCTGTGTGTGTGTCCCCGTTACCTATAGACTCCGAAACGGCTCAACCGATTTTCTTGAAAATTTTACACAGTTGTACTATAAGCGTCTGCGAGTGTTCTTAGCTAGGTTTTGTGTCGAGGTACCCCCGATAAATATCGAAAATCGATAATCGAAAAAATCGGGTTATAGAAGGAGTGGTTTGTTTTTAATCAAATTTGATACACTCATAGACAAAGACATAAAAAACGATATTCAGAAGTTTCAAGGTTGAAGTTCTTACAATAGTGCAGAAAATCGATAATATATATATATATATATATATATATATATATATATATAAGGCAAGATGTTTGTGTGTGTTTGTCTGTTTATCTGCCTGTATGTCTGTATTTTTTCAGCCCTTTTATTTTAGTTTTTGCTTCGGGTTTGGCTCTAAGTAGGTATAATTGTAGTTCTTAGTCTCAGCCATGATACCATTTACTCAGATGACTTATTTAGCCTTCAAAATTCAGTTTACGATAAAAAAAAAAACTTTTTTGATATGGATACTAGGAAATCAAAATTTGACGACATCCATTCATTTTTCTTTCAATCTACGATTTCTCTTTAACTGGAAACAACTACTGCTTTTTAGTCTTTTGTTCTAACGTCCAAATAATCTGAGCTCCAGGACCATGGATTAGTTTTAAAGCTTTCATTACACCCGAGCAACGCCGGGCTATACTGCTAGTTCATTATAGTTTCATGTCTGCGGAAAAATTTGACCGGAGTCGAAGTTAATCCAAAAGTAGCAGTAAATGTAAACGAAGCAATTCCCGTTGAAATCACTGTATTCACTTACGCTTGGAAAAAAGTATTAATCCATCGCTTCTCCCTCCAGCCTTGAGTTAAATAGCAGGACAGATTCTGTTCTATAGCCTTGGTTGACCACCAGTCTACGGCAGAAAGTAATGGCAACCTATTGCCAGAAAATATTCTGCCTCGTCAATCATGTCCTTTTCAAGACATTTCGAACTCAAGCGTTTATGGCACTTAACTGACTGATTTGTCAATCACGTATTCAGTTGGGCCAGTGGACACAACTGTCAGGTGTATCTACCCTCACAAAATGATGAGACTGTCAGCAGGTTGCAAGATATTGCGCTGACATTTATAGTCAAAGCCTTTTCCTATTATATAACTATTGCTATGGCAGTTCGGACGAGTTACATTACTTAAGACCTTCACAGATAGAGCCAACCATAGCGTTAGGGCCAACCATAGCGTTAGGGCCAACCATAGCGTTAGATCCAACCATAGTGTTAGAACCAACCATAGCGTTAGAGCCAACCATAGTGTTAGAGCCAACCATATCGTTTTACGGTGACAAAGCATTCGCATTGCTTTCGTATTTCTTTTATATAAAAAAACAAGCTCCACTCGAACAGCTCCTTCCCCATAACTATTACTTTATGGAAGAAACTCCTGAGAGGATGCTTTCCTGATAATTCAAGTCTTCGTCTGTTTAAGTCCGGGGTCAACGGATATCTATCCTACTCGTTTTCGTAGTACTTTCTTGCCTTCATCGTCCTTGTAAGTTGCATCATTAGCCCTCTACTATGAGTGGCTCTTGTGTTTTGTATTGGGTACTATCATTAAATTTAAAAAAGATTTATGGTTTTTAAAATCTTTCAATGTTGTATATATTTCTTGGACACTGTGTAATACACCCCGCAATTCCCTGCCATACCCTGCAATCGCACACACGCACGCGCACATTACTTTCTTCTTTCGTCAAACGTTCGGCTTTGTTGCTTGTCTTTAAACCATGTACTTCGTTTACGCAACCGGGACGTGTGAATATTGATGCCAAATATAGGCGACATATCACGACACGTCGGCCGACCGTGACGTGTATTGTTTGTTTTGAGAGATCGACCGGAAGGAAGCAAGTAAAACAATTTTTTTCGTTAAAAAGAACACACACACACACACACACACACACACACACACACACACACACACACTTATGCATTCGAGATGAGTGTTTGCTTGATAAGGCACTGATCCATGACAAAATGTCAGATTCTATAAAGACGCATCCTTTCAGATTTTGCTTTTAACATCGAAAGTAAAAAAGAATAAATATCTCGCCTGAATGAAAAGCAACGACAAGAATGGAATAAAACACATCTCAAAATATTACCCAAGCTGTTAAGAAATCGATTAATAAATCAACCTTTAATCTTATCTCGCGCAATACCCCTTAATGATGTCGACGATCGTGGCTCTCTCCAATTTCCTGTGCTTCGTACATCTCAATAAATTTGGTCATTTTACTGCGATCCATTTACAAAATCTCCTTCGGTAAATTTTACGCTATTTTCCTCTACCCTTCTTTCTTTCAGTATATCCTCCGAGTTTCAAATTTTCCGAGCTTTCTTTCCTCATTATTTTCTCTAGACATTTCAATTGCCTCTTTCTGTTTTTGCTTGCGTTTTATAAAAAAATGTTTATTGCTCACTTGTTCAGTCTGTGGTATTGAGAGCATTTTCGTTCACCGTTAATCAGTCAGTTAAGTGCCATACGTGATACACTCCTAGGCGATCATGTCTCGAAAGAGACATAACTGACTGGGGAGAAGATTTTTCCACAGTAGGTTGCCATTAATTTCCGCGGTAGATCGGTTGCTAACCAAGGCGACAGAACCCGATCTGTTCTGCTACTTAACCCATAGCTGGAGAGAATCGACAGATTTATACCTTTTCCAAGGCTATTTGCGCGTATATGAATACAACAAATTAATACCATTCTTATTAACAATCTTTGAGAAAACCCGTAGAGAATAGAGAAAAATAAAAAGAATAACATTTTTGGTGGTTGAGCAAAAAGGATCCCAGAACCATAAAAATATCTGTAATCGTATAAAACGCCTTGACGTGAAGGGTGACAATTTTTTTTTTAACAAAATTTAGACATTTTTCTGGATATGCCTTGACAGAGTGGCAAAGAATCAATTCTTTTCAGAAGGTAGATTTCGCATCACGATTCATGTTAGTACCTACACCACCGGCCATAATTATTAGGCCACACCAGTGTTTTAAAAAAATTATGGATTTCATACTATTTTTTTAGAATTTATACATTTATGACCTATTATACCACGCTGAAAAATATTTCTTATTGCTGAAAAAAAAAATTAGACTTAAAAAATTATCCACCACATTCATGACAATAATCAGTCGCTGAGTATGATTTCTTTTATTTTGTAACTGATATTGAAGAAGGTATTTTGTATTTTCTTATTTTACCGTAGTTTTAAAATGCCTATGTTTTTATGTTGCTGATGTGTGTTGTGGTGCAGTTGATATCGGCTCGGAACGACAAATCGGGGAGCCGAGTTCGAATTCCCGTTGAATTCATTGCATTCACTTACGCGCAAATAACCTTGGGAAAGGTATTAATCCGTCTCTTCCTTCCAGTTCACTCTCTTCCTTCCAGTTATGAGTTAAATAACAGGACAGATTGGGTTCTATAGCCTTGGCTGGTAACCAGTCTACCGCAGAAAGCAATGGCAACCTACTGCGGGATAATCTTCTACCCAGTCAGTCATGTCTCTTTCGAGACATGATCACCCAAGCGTGTTTCACGTATGGCTCTTAACTGACTGATGTTTTTATTTGTTTGTCGGACGTTGTATATTTTATGTTTATCTCTCTTCTCTATTCTTTCAGTGCCCAGCTTTAAATATACCTTGCACCGACATTTTTCAGCAACATTTTGCTGAGTTATTTTCGAAACCCTTTCAAATTTGGTTAGGAACCTTGATTTTATGTGAGCGATCACACTTAACGTTAAACCTGGGACGGAAATTGGGCACTTATAAGAGTCTCAGGTCAATTCATTAAGCTTGAATTTTCGCATTCTTTATTTACGATTCCTGCGTATGTGGGAAAATCATCTTCCCAATTTTGTACTAAATTTAACAAAATTAATTAATGATGTTCGTTTTCCAAAAATATTTGATAATATGTTAATAGTTTCTTTAAAGCTTATTTCTTTAGGCTGTATGGGTAGAATGTAACGAAGATATATTTCGTGATCACGTGGGGCTTACTTTCTTAATAGTAGACAGATATTTTTGCGTTCTTCCAAGGAGAACACCCCTTCTCGAAGTTTCTTTACTATCTTTTATAGCATGTTTAAAAGTTATACCATAATCTAATTGAATTTATTTATTCAGTTTGTGATGGCGTCTGGAGTAAACGAGTCTGGAGTATTTTTTGTTTGTGGTATTTTTTCGTTTGTTGTTGTTGCTATTTAAACTAAACGTTTTGTTCTTGCTGGTCTTTCTTTTCTTGCAAACGTATTTCTTGTTGCTGTTTCTACAATTCTACAGTATTTGTATCGTAATAGTTTTTAATTACTCCATTGTATAACATTGTATATCATTAATTACTCCATTGTATAACATTGTATATCATTAATTACTCCATTGTATAACATTGTATATCATTAGGTCCAAATCTTCGTCGCCAAACTGTAATAATGTCGGCAAGAGAGAGAGAGAGAGAGAGAGAGAGAGACAGACAGAGACAGAGACAGAGAGAAAGAGAGAGAGAGACAGACAGACAGACAGACAGAGAGAAAGAGAGAGGAAATACTTTTCTTTTTCTTCCATGTTGGTCCGAATCCGCATCACCAATATTCTATTGGAAGAGAAAAATATTTTTTTCTTTTTTTCTAGAGTGAGTCCGAAATCTTCGTCGCCAACGTTGAAACCTAGTTGTCTCGTTGTTTCTTGTTGTAACCTACATGGTTACTGATATGTTGTGTTGGCTTTTGGTATGATCCGCTTGGTCTACTCGGTTGATTTATCTCAAACTTCTGCCTGGTGCTTAATATAGTCAATATTATGGTCACGTGATCCCCAGTAGAATAATCCATTCTTCAATTTTTATTTTTCATCTGGCGATCTGTGTTCTGTCTACATAAAGCTGAAGAAACATGCCTTCTCCAGAAACACAGAAAAAATGCAATATTCTATTAATTTGTTCTTCATTTGTTTTGCATGACATGTAGATATATGTGATATATTATTTGCGTAGGGCACGTGGAACCATTGTATGTCTCTCTGAAAACAAAGTATGTTTTTCATTCTTGTTTCTTTCAGCCATTCCGTTCCGTCGATGAAATACAGTGTTAATATATTATGGGTATAATAATGCCCATAATAGAGGAAATCAGAAGTAGCAAAAAACCTTTCTTCCAAGCTCAACGATTTCTTTCTTTTTCATTTCCCATTTGCTGCTCTTTTCTTCATTCACTTCTTACTTTTCCAACACATTCATTTAACTTTACCAACTTGGCTTATACTCTCGTTCGTTTTTCATTTTGAAGTGATTTTTAGTAGGTTTGATTCTTATGACATAGTCTCTCTCTATATATAGCCTCGTACCTTTCCTTGAATACAACGTTTTTTAATTATACAATTATTTTTGTCTATTAACATTCCGTGGAGAAATGCCTTGTAAAACTGTGGCATGACTTGTTAACCTGCATTTTTCTTTATTTATCATCTGTATCATTTTCCCATGTGTGATTTCATTTCTGCAAATCCATATGAGCCAAAGGAATTAAACCTTCAAATACTCAACACGGCTCAAAATGAAAAAAATAAATAGATAAATTAAAGGGAGCATAAAAAAATCATGAAAAATGTGATTTTATATTAAATTCTTTATTATCTCCATTGGGAACGGAGCTCATTTGAAAACGAGTCTAAATCAGAACATTAAAAACTTTTAACACAACAAATGACAAATTTCAAAAAAGGAACAAAAAGTAGCCAAATTAATTACCCAAAAATATATTTCTCTTAAGTAAGCAGCATATCCACTAAAAGCAATAACACTGATTTTAATTTCAACAAGGTCTGTCACATTGCAGGCAGCTCCAATCTAACTTGATGCGTCATAAAATTCATTTAACGGCAGAGACGGACAATAGATTCCGATAGATAGTAACAAGTAGAAACAGAATGCGTCCATCCCAATGCAACACAGCGAGCAGATCAGCGGAACGTTCTGCACCGGCAAAAATGGATTTATTGCCTGCATAGACCCAGAACGACATTTTTCATATATGTTTTTAATTCCCGAATAAGAATTGTTGAATCAATGTCAAAAAGTGTCTTAGGATATATGTCAATGTTATAAATATATTTTTCTAATGTATCTATCTCATTTTCTATTTATTCTATCTATTGATCTCATTCTATATTAGTATTATTAATTCATCTTGTAACGCTTAATAATTAACTACCTCCACTTGTTTCACACTCTAACTCAAACGAACAAGATATATATACATGTATTAATCATTTCACCCCAAGCAAGGCATTCCACTGCCACTATGGTGATGAGAAAGAGTGGTTAGATATAGAAAGTGTCAGAAGGAGGGTTTTAGACGGGTAGGGATACCGAGGATGAGGGTTGGGTAGATGGGAAGACTGTTTGAGAGAATGGATTTTATTGACCTTACATTTAAACAACTGGAGATTGTAGCTGTCGGGGAAACAAGCCTGTGGAGGGGAATTCCACAGGCAGGAAGTGCGTGGAAAGAAGCTGTTGGAGTAGAAATTGAGGTTACATTTTATCGGTTTCACAGTAAAAGGGTGGGACCTAGTTGCTAATCTAGTATCTCGTGCATATTCGTACCTAGGGGTCCTTGAAAGTATTTATAGAAGAACCACAAAGAAGCCACGTCACGCCGGTGAGAGATTGACTGCAGCCGGTTTGCCAAGTCGGTATCGATCACATTACAGACTCTCCGTTGTATTTTGTCAAGAACCTCGAGGAGAATAGCAGGCGGACCCGACCATATATGGCAGCAATATTCAATGTACGGGCGGATGGTAGATTTATATATGTGCAGGATAAATTCGGACGGAAGAAAACTTCCGGGCCCTGCAGAAGAGAACCGACTTTCATAGCAGCGGATTTAGCAATGGATTCGATATAGTCACTCCACTTAAGGTCCGCTGAGAGTGTGAGGCCAAGGAGGCGTAGTGTTTTACTCTCTGGGAGGCAAATTTGTTCCATGCTAAAGGTAGGTGGGTGCGATTGTCTATGATGTTTAATTGATAGCAGCTTCGTTTTGGAAGCATGAAAATTTACGAGCCATTTCTTACTCCAGTCCACTACGGATTGGAGGTCCTTTTCAAGTTCGGCAGCGGGGTTCGCTTTGTCACCCACACCAGATTTTTGACCAAGGCGAGAGTAAACTGTGGCGTACATACCTACTTGGGATCTTATGGCATCGGGGAGATCATTAATTTAGATCAGAAAGAGCGTAGGACCTAGGATAGAGCCTTGAGGGACAGCCGCGTTCGTATGGTAGTTCGGAAAGGCATGTCCGTTTAATACCACCTTCAATGGGCGGTTAGAGAGGAAAGACTAATAGTTAATTAACTCTGCTTGTATTACTCTTTAATTCAGGTATACATATTATATATATATATATATATATATATATATATATATATATATATATTATAAATGCTAAATAAATAGTTTGCTCAATTTGTCTGGAGCATTTTTTAAGAATAGTGGTTCTATATATATATACATATAAAACATATCCGTCAGGAGAATATAGAAAAAGGTAAAAAGAAAACTTTTTTACCATAGCGCTTCGTCCCATGATGGATATGAAAATTAGCTTGATAAAGTCCTCCTATATGACTAAACCTATAAAATGATACATAACTAGAAATACACCTACATGATCATATGCGTTCGCACAACACCCAGAAGTACACACCCAATACATACATGCACAGACGCGCACACACGCTTATATATATATATATATATATATATATATATATATATATATATATATATATATATATACACTCTCTGAAATTTGTGCTCAAGTATGAAACAGTCTGTCATCACGTGGTTTTGAAGTGTCTCCTGTTATATTAACATATTATATTTATACTCTATCCCTGATATTGAGCACCTTCACCCATACACATACCATAACTAAAACTATATATATATATATATATATATATATATATATATCGCAATCAAATGCATACTAACTATAAACAAGTTGAAAATATACCAAAAAAATTATTCAATACCAATACATCTACAACAAATCCTTGCAAAAGAATTAAGTTAATCATATACTACTCTACATCCAGTATATCGAATTCACTCATTCGCAAAGACGATTCTCCCCCGGTTAGCGATTTGAAAAATAAATTACGTAGCCTACAAATTCAAGTGCCCTTTGGGAGATTGTATCTTCAACGGATTAAACAATATTTCTGTTAGTCACAGTACAAACTCGCTCTGGCAAAGCTTGGCACTAGATTTAAACGACAATTCCAACATCTTTAGACATCTAAAAGAAAACACCAGGCCACATACACAATTCCGTGAAATCACAACCATACTTAAACACGAAAACAATAAACAAAAGTAAAAATACTCGAAGCCATATACATAAAACAGTTGAAACCTAATCTGAAAAAAAAAAAATTAACTACGAACTCTCCACACACATTCTCAAATGCCTATAATAGATAACAGAAGCGATTGGTTATCCCAAGGGCTTTCCATACTTAATACATCTCGCCCCCACTCTCGTGTAGTCATGTGAGACGCCACAAGCAGTAGTGCGATTTTCCCTTCCAGCATGCACGCACGTGTTCGCCAATCCTCCGCACAAACAAAACAGACGACTACGACTATCGTTCATCCACGAACTGCCCGTTACAACCAATACTATTTTCATCTTTGATAATGGCTAATGTAAGCCGAAAGCTCAGAAAGGATTAAATAAAAACATGTATCTATATTCTGATTTTTTCCTCTTTCAACGATATTACTATTAAGCTTATCAGACGATATTAAAAAAATTACATAAAATAAATAAATCGACAAAACGTGGCTATATTATTTAATGAAACATGCATCAATATATATATATATATATATATATATATATATATATATATATATATAAATTAGAGAAAATTTTCAAAATTCAAAGGTGTCTTAATGCATTGAGCTCTCTGCCTGCATCACTTTTTAATGTTAAACATTTTTAATATTGATTAGGATCAGGTTCTTGGAATTTAATTTCCTACTCTTCCACTTCGGATTAAAGAAAAACAAACATATATATATATATATATATATATATATATATATATATATATATATATATATATTAATCAAAATTATATTGATCATTTTGATTACCTCGTAGGCACTGTATACAAAAAAGTCATTAATGAATTAGTGGGTCTAGCTGATATTTTGCCATCATGTGGGATATATTTCTGCCGCCACTTGTGTTACGAACATATGATGAATTAGTAGGGTAATCTGAGGAGAAAGAAGGAAATAAATAAAGAAAGCGGGAAAAGGTAACGTATATGAAAGAAAAGGAAGCAGGCATAGATAGATAGATAGATAGATAGATAGATAGATAGATAGATATGATGTAACTGAAATAGATAGATAGATAGATAGATAGATAGATAGATAGATAGATATGATGTGACTGAAATAGATAGATAGATAGATAGATAGATAGATAGAGAGATAGATATGATGTAACTGAAATAGCTAGATAGATAGATAGATAGATAGATAGATAGATAGATAGATAGATATGATGTGACTGAAATAGATAGATAGATAGATAGATAGATAGATAGATAGATAGATAGATATGATGTGACTGAAATAGATAGATAGATAGATAGATAGATAGATAGATAGATATGATGTGACTGAAATAGATAGATAGATAGATAGATAGATAGATAGATATGATGTAACTGAAATAGATAGACAGATAGATAGATAGATAGATAGATAGATAGATAGATAGATATGATGTGACTGAAATAGATAGGTAGATAGATAGATAGATAGATAGATAGATAGATAGATAGATAGATAGATAGATAGATAGATAGATAGATGATGATGTGACTGAAATAGATAGATAGATAGTTAGATAGATAGATAGATAGATATGATGTGACTGAAATAGATAGATAGATAGATAGATAGATAGATATGATGTGACTGAAATAGATAGATAGATAGATAGATAGATAGATAGATAGATAGATAGATATGATGTAACTGAAATAGATAGATAGATAGATAGATATGATGTGACTGAAATAGATAGATAGATAGATAGATAGATAGATATGATGTGACTGAAATAGATAGATAGATAGTTAGATAGATAGATAGATAGATAGATAGATAGATATGATGTGACTGAAATAGATAGATAGATAGATAGATAGATAGATAGATAGATATGATAGTAAGCATAGAAATAGATAGATAGATAGATAGATAGATAGATAGATAGATAGATAGATAGATAGATAAGATTAGACTGAGATTGATAAACGCATAAACATTATCGTACTTAGATAAATACAGAGATAGAGAAATAGAAGGGGCTATAGTCTCTACAAATTGAAAGAAAGGAAGAAAGAGAAAACAATGGAAACAAAAACGAGTAGATATATGCAACTAAAGAAGCCGAGTGAGATAGAAAGAAAGAAAGAAAGAAAGAAAGAAAGAACAAGATATCGATAGATACATAAATCGATTGAGCTGCAATGACAGCCAACGGGAATGATGAGAAAGAAAACGAAAATATTCGGACATATATAAAAGAAGGAAAAAAATAAAAAAATATTTGCTTTCTGATCATAAAATCAGGGTTTGATTCTCACCATGGTTGATTTTTGTCAGAGGGGTGACTTCTTGATGTTATCGGTCTGGAGGCGATCCCAGCGTGCAGCACCTTTGGGAAGTGTCTGAAGACCATACCATGGGTTGACCCAAGGTTTGTGAGGGAAACTGTGTAGACGGCTCTCTTAGATGGTTGTGCTAACGCCAAGTCACAAGTCATCGTGACCGAGGTATTGAGCATCCTGGCTTTGTTAAGATTGTTGTTCCCGCTGGATTACGCGCTTTCACCCTAAAAGTGTAATTAAGGCCCGTTCAGTACAGTTGTAGTTTAAAAAAAAGGTAGGTTCTGCTGATGTTGAACAGACCAAAGTGTGCCTGAGCAACTCCAAAAAGGATGACCAAAAGGTAAAATTCCCCCCAAAAAAACGATCCTATTATTATTAATTTATTAATATTAAAATTAATCAAGGTTGAGGGCTCGATGTAAATAGTGTTATCTATTTACTGAGCCAAATATATATATATATATATATATATATATATATATATATATATGTATGTATGTATAGATAGATAGATAGATAGATAGATAGATAGATAGATAGATTTTGAGGTATATTCATATGAATATACTGTGGTAAGTAAATAAAATAAATGATATGAATAAACTGAAATAATTTGAAACAGACAGATATTATTAGACAGACAGAGAGAAGAACAGGTAGATGAACACACCAATATAGAAACTTCGATACAAAGAAAAATCGATCTTTGCTATAAAAAAAAGTCCAGTACATCATGGTCAGTCTGGACAGTCATCTTTTACCGTATTTCCTGGCTGTCCGGTTTCGGACTGGTCTTAACTCATTATTGCTTTCTGTGTTTATTGACTTGAAACCGAATCGAATACCCCGGGTAGCCATTTTGGAATTCTGTGATAGCTGCGCACTGTAGTGTACGGATGACTTGATTTACACCGAGCTTCTCTCTCATTATTTTAATTTCTCTCCTATGTCTTTATTTTTGTTCGATTTGTGGTCAGCAGGTCGTCAAGAATCGGGGGTATTTTGCTTCAGTTATTTTACCGTTAAAACACACACACACACACACACACACACATACATATATATATATATATATATATATATATATATATATATATATATATATACATGGGTGCATATATATATGTGTGTGTGTATATAGAAGCGAGTATATATATATGTGTGTGCGTGTATATCTATATATGCGACTATATATGTGTGTATATATATATATATATACGCAACTATGTAAATATATGCAAATATATATATTTGCATATATATATATATATATATACAAATATATATATTTGCATATAAGTGTATATATATATCTGAATTTATATGTATATGTGTGGATGTATATATATATATATATATATATATATGTATATTTGTGCGTATATATATTTATATGTGTATGTATATGTATATATACGTATATATATATGTGCGTATATCCATATATACGCATATATATATTTGTGTATATATACACAAATATATATATATTCATATTTACGTGTGTTTATATATACATATATATATAAACACACGTAAATATAAATATATATATATTTGTGTATATATAAACAAATATATATATATTCATATTTACGAGTGTTTATATATATATATATATATATATATATATATATATATATATATCACCCGTGTATATATATGTGTGCGTATATGTATATATGTGTGTATATATGCGTGTATATACGTGTCTATATCTATATATGCGACTATACATGTGTATATATACACAAGTTCATATGTGTATATATATATGAGAGTATATATCTGTGTATGTGCACGTGTATATGTATGCCAAATTATATGTATATGTGTGTGTGTATTTGTGCATATATACATATAAACGTGTGTGTATATATGTACATATACGCGTGTGTATATATGTGTGTGTATATGTATTTATGTGAGCATATATATGTGTGTTTATACGTGCGTATATCTATGTATGCGACTATATATATTTGTATATATATACGCGAATATATATGTGTATATATGCGCGAGTATATTTATGTAAATATATATGTATATATGTGTATGTGTATTTGTGTGTATATGTATTTTTATATATATGTGTGTGTGTATATGTATATATTTATATAAATATTTGTGTGCACACACATATATATATATATATATACTCATATAGGTATGTCTGTTTTAGCCATGTGTCTCTATATCTATACTTGTTTCTTGCTGTATGTATGTGTATATTTGACTGAATTAGTTAGTGCGGAATGAAAATGGGTGTATTTTTGTACCTGTGTGTGCTTTGTTGCGGCGCGAACCCAAGACGTTTTACTTATAAATCGTGAAGAGATATGAAAGGGAGACAACTGTAATATAAGTAAGAAAATCGCAAAACAATACGAAACAGAATGATAGAAAAGAAAAAAGAATGTAATAAATCTTGAAAAAAAAAACGATTAAAAAGAAAAGATAGAATGAAGGAGAGAACGAAAAAACTTCGAAAGGAAGTAAAGAAAGAAGAAAAAAATAAAGGGTAGAAGAAAAAATCAGAAAGAAAAATGTACGTAATGAAAAAAGGATAAAAATGATAAAAATGGTGAAAGATTGGAAGAAAAGAAAGTGGAAAAAGAGGAAGGAAGGAAGGAAAATAATGTAGGATATAACGAAGAAAGTAATAAAAGAAAATTAATATGAAAAAGAAAAGAGAAAGACAAAAGAAAGAGAGAACAATGGCAGAAGAGAATGAAGAGACAAAGAGAGACAAAAATTAGTATGAAATACAAAGGCGGAAAAACGGAAGAAAGGTAAAAAGAAATAAAAAAAGCCAGAAAGAATAAATAAATAAAAAACGAACGGCCGAAGAAATGTAGGGTGGATATAAAGAAGGAAGGAAACAAAAGAAGACACGAGAAGAAAAGAAGAAATGAAAGAATGGAGAAGTAAATAAGAAAGAAATTATAAGGAAGAAAAGAGACACGAAATGAAGATAGACAGAAGTAATGAGAAAAATAAAAAAATTTAAACAAATGAAAAACAAATAATTAAAATATAAAACTTAAAATGATTGTAAAAAAACTGAGTGTTAAATGCAGAAAGGAAAGCACAAAAAGAAATTGAAAGATAAAAATTGAAAAACATCGGAGAGTAAACGAGAACAGTTCAAAAAGAATGTAAAGATATGAATAAGAAGGAAGGAAAAACAACCCTAAAGAAAGAAAGAAAACGACCCATAAAGAAGAAAAAAATGAAAAAAAAACAAAGAAAGAAAGAAAGAAAATAGAACCATCAAGACAGAAAAAAATGCCTATGAAAAAAGAAACAAAAAAAGACTATAAGAAAAAAAAGGTTATGAAAAAAGAAAGAAAAAAGAAATATGAAGAAAGCAAGAAATTATAAAGAAAGAAAGAAAACAGATCATGATGAGAACAAAACAAAAGAATTAAAAATTAACAAAGAAAGAAAAAAAGAAACATAAAGAAAGAAAGAAAACAAAGAAAAAGGAAAAGAATATAAAGAAAAAAAGAACTATAAAGAAAGAAAAACACAAAGAAAGAAAGAAAAATTAACCATAAAGAAAGAAAGAAAGAAAAAAGAACTATAAAGAAAAACAAAAAAAAACATAAAGAAAATAGGAAAACGTAAAGAAAAAAGAAAAATCAAAAGAAAAAAACATAAAGAAATAAAGAAAAATGGACCAGAAAGAAAGTAAAACGGACCATGAAGAAAGAATGATAAAAAGCCGATGAAAAAACACAAACCGACTATAAAGGAAAAAGAAAAAAGGTCTAATAAGAAAAAAAAAAAATGTTTATAAAAAAATGAAAAAGGTTATAAAGAACAAGAATAAAAGGCTTATGAAAAAAGAAAGAAAAAAGAACTATAAAGAAACAAAGAAAAAGGCCTATGAAAGAAAAAAAACACAAAAATGGTCCATAAAAAGCAGGAAAAAATGACTATAAAAACAGTAGGAAAAAAGATATGTAGAAAAAAGTAAAATGACATATGGAGAAAGAAACAAAACGAAATTCTAAAAAAGAAAGAAAAAAATCTATGAAGAAAACAGTAAAAAGGACTATAAAGAAAGAAGGAAAATGACTATGAAAAAGCCAGAAAAAGAAAAATAAAGAAGGAAAAAAACAGAATTATGAAGAAAGAGAGAACAAGTGTTCATGAAAAAACAAAAAAAAGGGACTATAAGAAAAAAAGAAACAAGCCTATGAAGAAAGAAACAGAAAGAATTCTCAAAAAGAAAGAACAAACTACGAAGAAAATAATAAGAAAGACTATAAAGAAAGAAAGTAATAAGAATTATAAAGAAAAAGAGAAGAAAATACTATGAAAAAAGAAAGAAAAAACTATAAAGAAAGCAAGAAAAATATGAAAAAAGAAAAAACTATAAAAGCAAGAAAAAGACTATGAAGATATCAAGAAGACAAGACTATGAAGAAAGTAAGAAAATTCTACAAAGAAAGAAAAAAGAACTGTAAAGAAAAAAAAAACATATTTATAAAAAAGGAAAAAAGGATAATGAAGAAAGCAACAAAAAGAACTATAAAGGGAAGAAAATTACCATTAAAAAGAAACGAAAAAGAATATGAAAAAAGAAAAAATGTTTAAGAAAGAACATGTTTAAGAAAATGTTTAAGAAAGAAAATGGAATAAAATGAAAGAAAGGAAAAGGGATTTAGTAGAAATACTGAAAAAAAGAATAAGTATAAAGAATGAAAAGAAAATTGACAGGGAAGAAACAATAGCAAAGAAGGAAGGAAGAAAAATAACTATGAAGAAATAAAGAAGAAAGAAAAAGAAAGGACAAAGAAGAAGAAAAATGGGTAAGAAAAACAAGGAAAAAAGATTATGAAAAAAAGAAAAAATACGTGGGGAACAAGAAAAGAAAAAGACTAAGAAAAAGAAAAATGACTATGAAAAACAAAAGAAAGACCATGAAAAAATACGTGTGAAACAAGAAAAGAAAAAGGACTAAGAATAAGAAAAATGGCTATGAAAAAGATGAGATAAAACACAATGAAAACAGGAAAAATACGTGTGAAACAAGAAAAGAAAAAGGACTAAGAATAAGAAAAATGGCTATGAAAAAGATGAGATAAAACACAATGAAAACAGGAAAAATACGTGTGAAACAAGAAAAGAAAAAGGACTAAGAAAAAGAAAAATTGCTATGAAAAAGATGAGATAAAAGACAATGAAAACAGGAAAAATATGTGTGTAACAAGAAAAGAAAAGGTCTATGGAAGAAAACCACGGTTAAAAAGAAGAAAAAAATGGGCTATAAATAAATTAAGAGAATATCACTAAAAATAAAAGATAAAAATAATTAAGAAATGAAAAAGGAAAATGACCCTGAAGAAATAGGGGCAAAATAATTCAAAAGAAAGAAAAGAAAAAGAAAATTACCAAACGACGATCAAAGGAATGGGCAAGAATTTAAGAAAAAAAAACAAATAACACAAAAGGCAAATAATATGTCTTAAAGAAGAAGAACGATAGTGACAATAAAACCAAAACCCAGTGCGAAATATACGCAAAATAAGAAAGAAAAACTTTGATCAAACTTTACTAGAATGCAAAAAAAACCGGAAGAGAGTTCCACAAGCAAGAAATGCAAGAAAAATAACTGTTAATATAGAAGTGCCGGTTACAACTGGTAATTTCAACTGTAAAATGACACCTTGCCACCAGTCTAATTAGTCAGTTCGGTGTCATGCCTGATACACGATTGGGCGAAAATGTCTCTTTATATTCATCACTGACTAGGCAGAAGATTTTCTCGCAGTAAGTTATTAAACCTTGATTTTTTTTAATCGTGTCACCCCAAGCAAGGCATTACACTGCCACTATAGCACAGGGGGTTACATAGAGGGATTGGGTATAGGAAATATCAGAAGGAGGGTAACAGACGAATTAGGATGTACATAGGGAGAGAGTTGGAGAGAGTGGGTGTGAGTTAGTGTGTTAGGAGTTGTCTATTGACCTTACATTTAAATTCCTGGAGGTTGTAGCCGTCGGGGAAGCAAGCATGCGGTAGCGAATTCCACAGGCGGAAAGTGCGTGGAAAGAAGCTGTTGGAGTAGAAATTGTGGTTACATTTCATCGATTTCACTGTAAAAGGGTGGGACCTAGTTGCCAATGTAGTATCTCATGCAAATTCACATCTAGGGGGCACCAGTGATTTAAGTTCGTCAGAGCAGAAGCCATGAAAGTATTTATAGAAGAGGCACAGGGAAGCCACGTCACGCCGGTGAGAGAGATACTGCAGGCGGTCAGCCAAGTCGGTATTAATCACATTACCGATTCTTCGCTGTATTTTGTCAAGAACCCCGAGGAGAATAAAAGGGGCGGATGGTGGATTAATATAATTGCAGGATAGATTCAGGCGGAAAGAATTTCCGGGCCCTGCACAGAGAGCCGACTTTCATAGCTACGGATTTAGCCATGGATTCGACGTAGTCATTCCACTTGAGATCCGCTGAGAGTGTCAGGCCAAGCAGGCGTAGTGATTTACTCTCTGGGAGGCAAGCCTGTTCCATGCTAATGGGTGGGAGGTGCGGTTGTCTGTGGTGGTTAATTGACAGCAGCTTCGATTTAGAAGAATTGAATTTTACGAGGCATTTCTTACCCCAATCCACCACAGATTGGAGGTCCTTCTCAAGCTCAGCAGCGAGGTTCGCCTTGTCACCAACACCTGATTAAACTGTGGTATCATCGGCGTACATGCCTACTTGTGGTCTTATGGCATCGGGGAGATCATTGATATAGATTAGAAAGAACGTAGGACCTAGGATAGAGCCTTGGGGTACACCCGCGTTTGTAGGGTAGTTCTGGGAGGCATGTCCGTTTAATACCACCTTCAGTGTGCGGTTAGAGAGGAATGACCGGATTAAGTCCAACAAAAGTCCAGTTATGCCATAGCTTTGCAGTTTCCGTGGAAGGCCGGCATGCCATACTCTGTTGAATGCTTTAGAGATATCCAAGGCGACGGTTCGGGCTTCACCATTCTTGTCGAGAGCCTGGTATATATACACGGTGATGGTCGTTAGCATAATGCTGTAGACTCGTTCCCAAACAAGGTTATAGAACCCAGTCTGTCCTGCTATTCAACTCATAGCTAGAGTGAGAAGAGATTGATTCATAGCTTTCGCAAGTGTATTTGTGCGTACGTGGATGAAACGAATTCAACTGGAACTCGAACTCTGCTCGCCGATTTCTCTTTACAAGCCGATATCCATTTCACACCAACTCACAGCCCAATAACCCTCTCAGTTGTGTGGTTCAAGGACACTGCATTGTGAGGATTGCAGTATTAAGTATCAAAATTCAAAAGACTATAAATGAGTGTGTACAGGACGTTAGGCGAACTAATCTACTCTTATTAAGAAGGAAAAGGAAATAATACTAAAAAAATCAGAGACGTTGGAATTAAAGAGTTGAAGTAATCTTTAAAGAAACCGGGAACTCACTCGTAAACAGGAAACCAAAGATAAAACTCAACACCAAAGACCGACGGGGATTTTGAACCCTGAAGATAGGAGAACCTATCTACTGACATTGCTGATAAAAATAAACATTAAATAATATGTTAAAGTTTCAGGCGGAGTTATTGGATGTACACTATCGGCCATAATTATTAGGCTACCCCAGTTTTTTTTAAAAGAAATTATGTATTTCATACTATTTTTTAGTATTTATTGCCAAATGAAAATAGAATGGTTCTTTTGTTATTATTACTTTGAAAAATTTTACAAAGCAAGGAAACAAAGATGAACGCGTCCGTATCATCCTAAATTTTCTTTCATTGATGAAACTGCAATATAGGCAAATATTAAATATTTTTAAATTCATTTGATGCACATGTTATTGTGCAATATTAACAAAAGAACCATTCTCTTTTCATTTAAAATTATTCACTTGGCAATAAATACTAAAATATATTATGAGATACATCGTATTTTAAAACATTGGGGTAGCCTAATAATTATGGTCAGTAGTGTATAGTGTTGAAGTAGACTTTAGATCTAACCAGAAAGCTAAACAGATTACAAGGGATAAAACTCTACTTTTATTTAAAAGACCGACAAGTATGAACCGGGCGATAGGCGAACCTATCTACTCATATTGTGGGAAAAAATGTAAACAGTAAATAATATTTTAGAGTTCTAGGCAGAAACGTTGGAGGTATAGTGTTGAAGTTAACTTTAGAATGAACAGGTAACCGAAACAGGTTACATAGGATAAACATCTATTCTTATTAAAAAAAACCGAGGCGGTGTGTGAACCGGACGATAGGCGAACCTATCTACTAATATTGTGGAACAATATTAATCAGTAAATAACATTTTAGTGTGTCAGGCAGAGATGTTGGCGGTATAGTGTTGAAGTAGACCTTATAATGAACTGGTCACCTAAACAGGTTACAAGAGATAAACAACTATTCCTATTTAAAATACCGCGGAGGAGTGTAAACCGGTCTATAGGAGTACGTATCTACTCATATTCAGGAAAAAATGTAAACAGTAAATAACATTTTTGAGTTCCAGGCAGAGATGTTGGTGGTAAAGTGTTGAAGTTGACTTGAGAATGAACCGGAAACCTAAACAGGTTACAAGGGGTAAACATCTATTCCTATTGAAAAAACCGAGGTGTTGTGTGAACTGGACAACAGACGAACGTATCTACTTCCATTGAGGAAAAATAAACAATTAAATATTTAATAAAATTTGAAAGTTAAAGCAGAGATAATTTTTACCATAATCTGTTTGTCGGAAATGTCATTTAGTTATTTGGCGTAAGGCTTATCAGTTCTAGTGGCAGGACTGAGGACAGTAGTTTGACCCAGTGATTGATTGAGCGTCCTCCGGGACCTGACCTAGTAGTCTGCCTCTCCAATGAACCTTTGCATATTTCTACACTCCCTGACTCAATGACTCATGTTCTAATACCACGAAACTTTTACTTTTCGATTTTGTTGTCTATTTCGTTACGAATTGACCTAGTGATTATTAGAATTTCCAACGTGAATTGCCTGACTCTTGTACCTCTCACCTGAGACGATGTATAGATTTATATTAAATGACCCAGTGATTGCATCGGGGTCCCATCGGAACACTGCCCGGCGGATAAACGTGATAGTAAAATTTGTTTAGTTCCACGGAATACGTGTCTTTAATTCCTGTGTTAGAAACGAATATTTACGGATATAGATATTTATAGATATTGAAATTATTTACATTGTTGGCTAGGATGTGCGTTGTGGTGCAGTGGATATCGGAACGAGAAATCGAGGAGCCGAGTTCGAATTCCAGTTGAATTCATTGCATTCACTTACGCGCAAATACTCTTGGGAAAGGTATTAATCCGTCTCTTCCATCCAGTTACGGGTCAAATAACAGGACTGATTGTGTTCTGTAGCCTTGGCTGGCAATCAGTCTACCACAGAACGCAATGGCAACCTACTGCGAGATGATGTTCTGCCCACTCAGTCATGTCTCTTTCCTGATATGATCGCCCAAGCGTGTATCACGTATGGCACTTAACTGACTGAATGTAATAGTTGGAATTATGATTAAGACTTCTACTGGTCATAAAGTTGGGTATCGGTTTTCTACTGTTATGAAGTAATAAACTGATCCCCCACTAATTACTACGTAACAATATCATACATCGCTTCTCCCTCAAGCTATGAGTCAAATAATACAACAGATTGAGTTCTATAGCCTTGGTCGGTAAACAGTCTACCGCAGAAAGCAATGGCAACCTACTGTGGGATAATTTTCTGCCCAGTCAGTCATGTCTCTTTCGAGACATGATCGCCCAAGCGTGCTAAATTTCCAGATAACTGAGTATCAGTTCTCACTTTAACTCAGTTCTCGATTTTTCCCCTCTAATGTATCCGAGTATTGAACTCACAGATTTTAGGTCAAGTCAATGAATCTGTGGTGATACCGACCGGGCAAAAGTGAGGAACCGGATGTTCGCACTTTCACGAACAAAAAGCAAATGACCAAAAGTCGTCGGTGCGCATCCGGGTTCGCGCAGATGTTCCGGTTGAAAAATAAAAATTAATTAAATATTAAATTTCCAGTTCGCGAGCCTACGCGAATTTTATTTATCGGCCAATGGGAAGCCCAGAATCAAATACAGATGTGAATTCCCAAATGGTCTGCTGCGATCCAAAAAGAAGATATAAAAAGCCGATACAAAATCCATCGCCAGACAGAAAGACAGACAGACTCGAGAGAGACCAATGTAATTAGTGTCTCCCTAGACCAAGTCAAGTGGCTAACTATGCTCGTCGTCTTCACCTCTCCTTTCTTTCTCCCCGTCTCAAAACTACTTACTGACCTAAAGACATTCCTTACTTATAACGCCCCCATATTCCTAAGCATTAATTCTCTTTTCAGCATTTTATTGCCATGAACATTTTAACGTCCGTTGAACCTATACTTCAAGTATTACTTTAATTGTAAAAAACCTTAATTGATATGTGTATATATAAAATGTTATTTTTCAACTCAAATTGCTTTTCTTGAATTATAATCATTTTATGACTTATAGTGGGCTATCTTCAACAAGGCCAAATTCCGTTAATCTGCAACAATATACAAATACCCTTCACTAGAACGGACTGCCACTATAAACTGGAAAAGAATGAATAACCCGCTATAAATCCAACCAATGCTTTTATCTACTCGGCCAACAAATATGAGAAAAACAGTTTGAACACTACAAATAAAGTAAATAATTAGAATACCTCATCTGAGAAATATCGATAAATATTGATATTTCTGAAAATGCTTAAAAGTTCTTAACCCGACTAACTTCCCAATAGAATTTTTGTCACTGTTTTCCTTGATCTGACCGATAAATCATCACCCCAAATGTTTACTTAATACAGTAAATATCTTAATCGTTCAAGCTTAAACCTAGAAGGTAGATTCAGAAATAAATTCAAGTTCGAGTTACATCGAAATTCTTAATGATTGATCTAACTTACATAAAAAAGAATAATTCACTTAATACACTACCGAGAGCCACTCAAGATAGCAGGTTTCTGTTAAAACTGTTAAGATCAAAGGTATTTTGGATATAAATGAAATATGAAGATGCTGGAAGTGAAGATGGTGTGGTTAAGTGGTATTGATAACGATCGAGGCTTGACCTAGAGGGGGTAGAATTTATTCGACAAAGCAGAAGTTATGGGATGCTGCGGATATCATGGACTGAGCATGCAAGTAACGATGAGGTGTTGTAAAGAATGGCAACAAAAAGGAAATTAATACTGAGCATCAGGAAGAAACAACTGAAGTTCCTGGGACATGTAATGAGGAAGGAGAGCTTAGAGAACCTGATACTGACTGGCCAGATAGAAGGAAAGAAAGACAGGAAGGCAGCGGATAACATATTTGCAGGGCCTGATCAGGTGGATGACGGAACGGCGGTTGCCAGGAGTAAATATACTAAGAGCCACAAGGGATAGAGAGACGTGGAGAACGATGATCGCCTACGTCCTGAAGGGACAGGGCACATAAAAGAAGATTTGTCAGAAAGGGAACTTACACATTATATTTATGTAATGTGTAAGCTCTGGCACACAGACTGAACTCACAATTACTATTTCACCAAATTCACAAACCAGTGCTTTAATAATCTAGGCTTGAAGCGTAAGGAGCTGGTTAATGTTTTTTTTAATTCCGCCTTGTGTCTTACTTAACCGAACACCCCACAGCTTACAGGTCTTATGCAGAATTATCATCAGAATTATCAGAAGGTTGGTTGTCGACATGTTGGAATATTGCATTGTGTGGAATAGTGTAGAATAGAGTAAGAATAAAATATACCTTTTTTCATTTTAGAATAGAAATTTATTAATGGAGGAATAACAAAAATTCGTAGAATTTAATGTTCAATGAGAAAGTTAAGGTATCAAGAGTTCGTACAAAATATTCGTAGCAGTAATTGTTGAAAGAGATAAGGAGAAAGAGAAAGAGGACAATGTCTTAATCGTTTGAAGTTGAGTTACATTTCAGATGTTTGTCTCGCGGCTCCCATCTGTGACTCTCTGATTGACGCTACCTACTTTTATAGTATTCAGATTTTCGCACTTGCTCGCGAAGTCCTCAAGTCTTGCAAGTCGCTTCCATTGGTCAAAAATCAATTTAACATCTACTTGCGAAATCTGGTTTAAACACTTTCTTGTTAAGCACATGATCAATTCTTTTTGTATTTGGGAAGAAAAGCAGGATTTCACACGTCATCGTGAATTTTTGTAAAAGTGAAGAAGGTTGATTTTAATTATTTTTTTTTATCTGCTACAGGCTATCGTCCTGTAGGAAACAGAACAGTCTACTCCTGCAGATTAAATAAAGGGTTCGATTGAGAATTTTCTGTAGGGGACTTAAAATACTTGATGAAGCCCGGATGGTATAAGAGTTAAAACGTGATAACAACAAGAAAAGGTAATAGACTGAAAGCGAAAAGTGTACATGACTTTTCATCCTAGAAATTCGGACGGAAACAAGGCCACTGTTTGATTCCTTTTGTTCTACGACTGTTTTTAATGTAGCACTGAATGTAGCCATTGACTTATTTAATGTAGCACTGAATGTAGCCATTGACTTATTTTATTACTCCACATTTCATAAATTTAATCTTAATATATTGTGTTGTCCTTATTTTTAATGCATATGGGCGTTGTGGTGCAATGGATATCGACTCGGAACGACAAATCAGTGGAGCCGAGTTCGAATTCCAGTTAAATTCATTGCATTCACTTACGCACAAATACCCTTGGGAAGGTATTAATCTGTCCCTTCCCTCCAGTTATGGGTTAAATAATAGGACAGATTGGGTTCTATAGCTTTGGTTAGCAACCAGTCTACCACAGAAAGTAATGGCAAACTACGGTGGGATAATCTTCTGCCCAGTCAGCCATGTCTCCTTCGAGACATGATCGCCCAAGCGTGTATGGCATTTAACTGATAGACCTTAGATCGGTTAAAAACACGAGGGAAATTAAATTTATTCGACTCCGTGACTGCATTTTTTTTTTTTTGCGGTTGATGATTGTACTGGTGGAACGAAATAGTATACAGCTCGTTTGAATATTTTTCGCAACGGTTCGGCCATTGTGCTCTCTAGCCTTGATTAATAGACAATTATCTGGATAAGAGAGACGAAACATCACACTCTCATGGTGCGGACGTTTTCTCTTCTTTTTTTCTTGATTTAACTCTAAAGATATGAGCGTGGTCGTGTAATGGAGATCAGCTTGAAATGGTAAATCGGCAGAGTCGAGTTCGAATTCTAGTTGAATTCCTTGCAGTCGCTTGCACGCAGATACCCTTGGGAAATGTATGATTCCTTCCCCTCTTCCTCTATCTATGGTTTAAATATCAGAGCAGATTGGTTTCTTTGTTGGCAATTAGTCTACCGCAGAAAGAAATGGCAACCACTCCAGGAAAATTTTCTGCCTAGTCAGTCATGAATTAAAAGAGACAATCTCGCTCATGCGTGTATCACGTATGTTAGTTAACTGACTGATCTGGATAAAAGAATTTAATGGCAGGACGGGTTAGCTTCTATGGCCTTGGTTGGCAACCAGTCTACCGCAGAAAGAAACAGCAAACTACCGCGGGAAAATATTCTGCCTTTTCAGTCGTGGATTAAAATAGACAGACTTGCCCAAACGTTTATCAAGTATGGCAGTTAACTGACTGAATGACTGATATTTAAAAGAAAGCATCAATATCACTAACAAGTAGAGAAGTACTGTGCGTGAACTCTAAGAAAATATAAAACATTAAGTAGCGAGAACAAGGCGAGAAGACAAAAGATAACGATTTAAATTGCAGTTAAATCTTTGGAGATCAAAGTTGACTGGGAAGCAAGAAGCTGCAAGAGAGTTCGACAGGCGATTAGTGGGAGAAAGAAAATTTAAATGTATAAAGTTTAGGTACCAAAGAGGAGGGAGTACATGAAAGCAGTTACGATGAAAGTGTTTAGAGAATAGTGATATTACATTACCGTGATGTCAATATGACTGAAACCGAGATGCCAGGTCCGAAATAATAACATTGCAGATTCTTCTTTGGATTTTATTAAGGATCTAGAAATATATAGCAGGGTTACCAGGTCATATTTGGCAGTAATATTGTAAGCATGTATGAAAGGTGGGCTATAAATATGATATTGTTGCATTTTTTTAGATATTAGTCAGTCTGTTAACTGCCATATTAATAAACGCTTGGGCAAGTTTGTCTCTTTCAATCCATGCCTGGCTAGGCAAAATATTTTCCCGCAGTAGTTTGCTATTTCTTTTTGCGTAGCATGGTTGCCAACTAAGGCTATAGAAGCTAATCTGTCCTGCTATTTAATTCTACTTGTTGACAATGATGATCGGCATTTTCGACTGCTGAAATAGACTATTCTAGGGACCTCCACTCAATTTTATACTTAAATTTAAAGCTGAATTTTTAAAAATTAAGAAAATTATTCCTGAAACTTTTATTTTAGATTTAACTGAAAGCTAAATGATTAAATTTACTATTTCCAGTAAGCAAAATGCTCTGGTGTATTTCAAACAGAAATTATATTGATTGGAATCTAAAATTTTTAAATTAGAATTTTTTTATTTCAATTTTTCCACGATTTTGAGAAGTCGACACATTTGTAAACAAAAGTTCTTGATTTTATAAATATTGCAAAAATAAAATATACATCTGTGACACGTTATTGTTAGGAAATTAGCAAATTTAAAGATCAATTAATCTTATTTACACAAGTATTACTTATTTATAGCATAGACATTTTAAAAGAAAACTATTTCTTAAATGCGGAGTGTTGCTTTTTCTATCCTTTCCTCATTTTATGTTATATGTGATCACAGCCAGACGCGAGATAAGCTGAGCGTTTGGTGATCAGAACTGACATAATTGTCTACATTTTTTCACATCAGAATTGATATAATTGTCTACATGGTATTTAATGTACACAAAGAAATTACTATACAAAAAACTTTAAATACACAAGAAAATTAACAATTATTTAAATAATATGATAGCTCGACGATTTGTGTTAAACTTTTCAATTTTCGATTAGTAATATAGTCTTCATTTAATAATTTAATAACCAAACGCCTACACTTCTTTGAAGTATTTTAGAATTTTTTTGAAAAATTTATAAATTATATAAGTAAAAAAACAATCATTATTAATCGAAAAAAATTTCTTCAGACCATAATGTCTTTAAGATAAATTATTTCTTAAAACAATTGAAAGCTTATCTAATTAAATAATGTCTTAGTTTTATTGCCTTTTTCGTTTTTCTATTAAGAGCAGATTTTCAGGTAAATAGCAAATTGTTTAAAAAGGATAATATATGGTTTACATTCCTCAACGAATTCTCGTTTAACTTTTTTAAATATTTCCCCACAGATTGAATGTAAGAGTATAGGTGAATCTCAAAACCTTAACAGCTTTAAAAATAGATGTAATTATTACTAAAATGAAAAAATTAGAACAATCAAATTTAGAAAACTAGCCATTTATTAAGCCAGAAGTATGAAATCATTTTTAACTGACGTCATAAAAATGAATTTAAATTACCTGTTAAATATCGCACTCTCAAATGAATGTTCACTTTCATTTTGTGTTGATTATTATTTGATTATTTTGGTGTATGGAGGGAATTGAGGTTGAATTTAGTTTATGTATTTGATGTAAATGTTGATATAAGTGTATTTTTACTTTATTTTATCTCTGTAAACGAATGTAGATTTTGTGCGTATATATGAATTTTGTTTGTATAATTGTGTGCTTTGTATTAGTTTGTGTAGAGGTGTGATTATGAGTGCGGATATATCTATAAGCCATATGCCATATATATGTATATATGTATAGATGTGTGAATGTTTACGTATATATATATATATATATATATATATATATACATAGATGTATGCATGTGAGTGCGCATGTATGTATCTTGACGTTGTTGTGGCACGTCTTGTCTATCGCCACACTTAATGGATGAACTGTTCACTTCTAACACCATTATTTTTTATGGCCCTCAAATGATCAGACTAATATTCAGTTTCGGGTCGTACGGCTTAAATTCTCTTTATATATATATATATATATATATATATATATCGAGCCAGAAAGAAAACATTACCAGCAAAATTAAATGCAAAATAGTGAAAAGAGCACCACCACACAACAGAAATAGTAAAAGTTGTAAATTAGGCCTAGAAGAGAAGCTAGTAATAATCACTTTTAAAAACTGATGTGAAATATTAAACAAGAAAACAACAAAAAAACGAGATAATGGAAAAATGCAGACATGCGAATAAATACTTATTTTGCTACCCGAACAACAAAATCCAACAAAAATCAGCATAGAAAGAATATAAATAAATATAAAATTCAGATAAAAAATTATAGTCTAAAAATATACATACAAATACGAAACCACGATAAGAAAACGAAAATAAGAACTAAATATACAAATAATATAAATACGAAAAAATAAAAGTACATGCAAAAACCATATCACGATTAAAACATATATATATATATATATATATATATATGTTGATTGTTTAATACTTAGTTTTTGGTCATAATAGGGTTAGACCAGTACACATTTGTATTAAAAAGTGTTCGATACAATTATATTGTAGAACTTTTTTTCACAGGTCTACATTTAAAATAGAAAAATTTTAAAAAATTTTTAAATTGAAATCAAAATATGGAAAAGACCCAGACATAACATGGAGTATTGTAGAAACAGCCAAGCCTTACAACAGTGGAAAAATATCTAGACCATGCCAAGAAGAAAAATTAGAAATTGTAATATTCCCAAATGAAGATGAATTGTTAAATGAAAGAACGGAAATTATGACGAATTGCATCGACACTAAGAAATACCTCTTAAGTTCATACAAACATGGATGAAAACGCCATAATCCGTTTTAATTTAAAAATAGCTCGTTCATAAATTTCCTGCCATGTGAACGTTCAAATAAAACACTGTTACAAAAGAAAAACTGTAAACTGTAAAATCCGTTATTAAAAACCGCCTGAAGACACCACTCATGGTAGAAACCTGGGTAGCGAAAGAAATCGTTTAAAATGAATAATATAAACTATATATATATATATATATATATATATATATATATATATATATTACTACTACTACTACTACAAACCCCACTAACGAAATATACTAACCCACAGAAGATCACCCAAATATGCCAACAACACATTTTCCAACCCAAACACTTGCCATTAAGAAATTATAAAAACACATAGATAACACCCCAACTAGAAAACATTTTTACGAACATCCGATTCGAAAGCAAAGACCAATTAAAAATACAAAACTAATTATTATTAATCTTTCCTCATATCCTTTAAAAGAAGAGGAAATAAACTTTCTAAAGTTAGGTCTAAAATTCTGTCCCACCCAAAAAAGTAGCATTACAGACCTAAAAAATAAACAGACCTTAGAGAATTTGAACGGAAACTGAGACGTATAGAAACATTACATAACAACAATACAACGGATAGCTCAATAATAAAAAACAAATCTAAATATTTCACAAATAAAACAACAATTCAAATGAAATTAACATATTCTTTGAAAAAACCTGGAACACAGACTTTCAAAATAATTACAAACCCCATAACAATCTCACACACAAACAAAGACTAGCATTAGAAAATATCCGTGAGAACAATGACATAATAAGAAAGGAAACAGACAAAAGCAGTGCTGTAGTCATTATGGATAAAACTTACTATAAAACAAATATTAAAGATATGCTAGAAAATGAAAATAACTACAGATCTATCAACCATAATATAGATGAAAACATTGCATCAAAAATAAAAGAAAACCTGCCTTACTTACAGTAGATTACTAAGAAAAGAAAATGTCACAAGTTTATTAGCTTGAAGCAAGTCAACTTTACACTCAAAACGCGTTTAGCGACACAAATACTATTATGGACACTTAATTTATCATACAAAAAGCAAGTAATATTAATAATAACAACAATAAATCTATACTTTATATATTCACGGCTTCTCGCACACACACACACACACACACACACACACACACACACACACATACATATATATATATATGAAGAAGCATTTTAAATTTCTTCTGAATATTTGTTTTTTTTTAACAGTATTTACACTATTGGGACCATTGTCCCCATCATTTGTATGACGTTTCGGCCGTTGTACGCTCCGGCCTTCTTCAAGTGCTAAGATTTTCGAACCGAACCGTTTATTACGATCACTGGGATATATGAACTCCATTTCTTGCGAGAAGCTTCGACTGGAATTCATGAGTTATCTCCCTCTAACCATGCAAGTTCAATACCACTGCTGTAGCTTGGTATTGAACTCACAACTCTAAGAGTCAAGTCAGGAACTAACCAACGTTTATATCCACTGGGGCATGTGTCCCGCAAGGAATGGAGTTCATATACCCACGTGATCGTAATAAAGTGTTCGGTTCGAAATTCCTAGCAACTGATAAAGGCCGGAGCGTACAACGGCCGAAACATCGTACAAATGGCACCAATAATAGGGAGAATGGTCCGAATAGTGTAAATACTGCCTCATTTCAGAAATACGGAAAATATTTATTTTATGTTGTGATCTTTACTGCATTCCCTCGCATATAAATCCGTATGCATCATTATAATAAAAAAATATATTCAAGTTTATCTCAGTCGAACTCGATTTTAATCCACACAGGAAAAGATCTAAGTCTATTACTTGTGAAAAATATTTCTCATGTTTCTCTTGGTGGCTCTCAGTCGCATTTTTATTGCAATTTTCTTCACAGGTTACAATGAGAAAAACAAAATATTAAACCCAGAGAGATTTCATAGCATCATCAAAAACGAACGTTTGCAAGAATATTTTTCATACGCGTTTTTCGTTTTATTAGATTAAAAAATATTCTTTCTTCTTTTAACGAAAAACCAACTTAAAATAATTTTTAATGAAGCTAAAGGAAAACAAAATATTAATAATGTTTCGAAATATAAATAGATTTACTTGAAAAAAGAAGAAAAAAAATTGTCTTAGAGTATAAGGTCGTCGAATATTTGATGTCAGATTTGAAGAAGCTTATAAAGCCTGTCGCATGTGAAATAAACATGTTTGGTGAATTGGTGAAAATCATGATATTCCGTTTTGTTGAATCAGTTTGTCTTTGTATGTTTTTAAAAGATTTCCTTCTTCGAAAATTTCCTCTGATGTTCGGTTTGTTTGGCCTCTTTTATCTTCAATGTTTGTTTCCGGGTGGCTATTTGCATCTCACTCTCATAATTCTTTGCAAATATTTTTTTTTCAAATTTTCTCGATGCCTAAAACAGAAAGACCGACTGAATAAAAATAAAATCAACTTAATTGTAGAGAGCTTAAAAACAAAAGCGACATCAGTTGTTTGTTTTAGTTTATTTTATTCTGCTTTTCAAAGAAAAATAGATTAATGTTTGAAGAAACGCCCGTAGGAAATATCATTGTCAGTCATTTGCATATATTTTTTTTTAATTACTTTTCGCCGTTTAAACATGAATATCGCGCTGTTTATGAGCGAGTCTGATTTGATAAACAAACCATCAGATTTATTTTATGTGCTTCTTGATAATTTTTCAGCACCCCTCGTTGAAGATTTGTTTATTGCTGACCATATATGGTCCGGTGCTTCAGTTATATATTTGAGATCCTTGATACAATCCAAGGAAATAGTAGTATTATTGGCCCCGATCTGCTGTCTGGGATTCACTCACGTCCCCACCTCCGTACGTTTGCCTCCCTTTTGCTTTTATTATAAACTAGCAGTATAGCCCGGCGTTGTTCGGGTGTAATGAAAACTTTAAAACTAATCCATGGTCCTGGAACTCAGACACTTTGCACGAAAGACTAAAAAGCAATAGTTGTTTCCAGTTAAAGCGAAACCAAATGGATGCAAGTCAAATTTTCATTTCCTGGTATCGATATCAAATAAAGTTTTTCGTCGTAAACTGAATTTTGAAGGCTAAATAAGTACTCAGAGTAAATGGTATCATGGCTGAGACTAAGAACTACAATTATACCTATTCAGAGCCAAACCCGAAGCAAAAACTAAAATAAAAGGGCTGATAAACTAATTTTGATCTTGCCTCATATATATATATATATATATATATATATATATTATCGACTTTCTGCACTATTGTAAGAACTGCAACCTTGAAACTTCTGAATATCATTTCTTATGTTTTTGTCTACGGGTGTATCAAATTTGATTAAAATCTGACCACTCCTTCTATAACCCAATTTTTTCGATTATCGATTTTCAATATTTATCGGGAGTACCTCGACACAAAACCTAGGTAAGAACACTCGCAGACGCTTATAGTACAACAGTGTAAATTTTCAAGAAAATCGTTTCAGCCGTTTCGGAGTCTATAGGTAACGGACACACACACATACAGACAAAGTTCCATTTATAAATAAGTTTAGATAATTTGATGACGCTTTCTTCGATATGATGCCGAGATGCTTCGAATTTAAGCGAAGTATTTGGTTGGCGACTCGGAACAACAAATGGGGGAGCCGAGTTCGAATTTCAGTTGAATTCCTCGCATTCACTTTTTAAAAAAAATCATTTCACCCTAAGCAAGGCATTCCACAGCCACTATTGTGCAGGAGGTTATATAGGGGAAAGTGATGAGAAAGAGTGTTTAGTTAAAGGAAATGTCAGAAGGAGGGTGATAGACGGGTAAGGATACCGAGGATGAGGGTTGGTTAGTTGGGAAGAGTGTTTGAAAGAATGGATGCGAGCTAGTGTGTTAGGAGGTGTCTATTGACCTTACATTTAAACGTTTAGAGATTGTAGCTGTCGGGGAAGCAAGTATGTGGAAGGGAATTCCACAGGTGGGAAGTGCGAGAAAAAAAGCTGTTGGAGTAGAAGTTGCGGTTACATTTTATCGGTTTCACTGTAAAAGGGTAGGACCTAGTTTCTAATCTAGTATCTCGTGCAAATTCGTACCTAGGAGGCACCAGTGATCTAAGTTCATCCGAGCAGAAGCCGTGAAAGTATTTATAGAAGAGGCACAGGGAAGCCACGTCACGCCGGTGAGAGAGTGACTGCAGCCGGTCTGCCAAGTCGGTATCGATCACATTACAGATTCTTCGTTGTATTTTCTCAAGAACTCCCAGGAGAATAGCAGGGACACCCGACCAGTGATACTCTTGGGAAATTTATAAATCTGTCTCTTCCTTCCAGTTATGGGTTAAATAATAGGACAGGTTAGGTTCTATCGCCTTGGCTGGCAAGCAGTCTACCGCAGAAAGCAATGGCAACTTACTGCAGGATAATCTTATGCCCAGTCAGTCATGTCTCTTTCGAGTCATGATCGCCCAAAGCGTGTATCATGTGTAGCACTTAACTTACTGACTGATTTAGTTAGTGGTCGATGGAGTAATGGGTATCGGCAGGGTACTAGAAATCGGAGAGCCGAGTTCAAATTCCAGTAAAATTCGTGGCATTCATTTATGCGCAAATAACCTTTGGGAACGTATTAACGCGTTTCTTCCTTCAAGCTATGGGTTAAATAACAGGACAGAATTGTTTCTATAGTCTTGGTTTGCAACCAGTATACCGTAATGGCAATCTGCTGCTGGAAAATCTTCTGCCTAGTCAGTTGAGTCTCTTTTATGATTGCCTAAGCGTGTATCGCATGTGGCACTTAGGACTCATCAATTTACAGCTACGCTGGCTAAATGCTAATAATTTCTTTTCTCGCTCTTTTCTCTTGTAAAACTTCCTTCCGATTTCATGCTTTCCAGTCAACTTTAATCTGCAAATTTTAAATGCAATACCAATTGGTATCAGTTGTCCTGATTACTGCTTTTCTGTTATCGCTCCTTACCAATTGTTCCGGTTTCTAACCCTTTTATGTCTTAGTAGCTTTAATGCCTTCCTTGGGGTGAACTCGATTAAAAAAGAAAAATACGAAATAATAGCCTTCGAAATGTCGTCCATGTCAACAACGCTACCCACATTCCAGTCAATTTGGGCGAAGAAAAGAATCGGCTAAGACAATTCATTTGTGCATCTTTCCAAGACCGAGTTTCCTTAGTTGACAAGTGGCAAGGCGCTATCGATCTTCGTTATTCTAAACCACTTCTGCATCACCAACAAATAGGCCTCCTCTTCCACGTTCTCACAATAATAATAATAATAATATATTTACATTTACATGATGTTTCAGCCGTTGTACGCTCCAAACTTCTTCAGGTGATTAAAATTTCGAACTGAATCCTTTATTTCGTTTACTGGGTAGATTTTTCTAGTTCCATGAGTCATGCCTCTTCCAGATGTCTTAGTATCAGTTATCTTCTTTTAACTCAACTCTCTTAAGGTTTTTTCACCTCTACTGTCGCCAAGTATTGAAATCACAGGACTTTAGGTCAAGTCACTAGATCTAACTATCCATTGGACAAAGTCTCCTGACAGATAAATGATATTGAGACATCTGAAAAAGGCATGATTCATAGAACTAGAACAATCTACCCCAGTGAATGAAATAAACGGTTCAGTTCGAAATTCCAATCGATTGATGACGATTGGAGTATACAACGGTCGAAACGTCTTGAAGAGGTCAAGGTTGTAGGGATTGTGATAATATCCTGGCAGATATCAAAATTGTAGTTACTGGGGAAACATTGAACCGGGATTTTGTTTCACAAGGCATCAATTCTTGTGAAAAAGCTGTCTGAATGGAACTTAGTTCTTACTATAGGAATACGAAAGAAAATGATGACGGTTAACCTTAGACTTGAAAATGTCAAGATTGTCGCGATTAAGAAAACACTGTGTCGGTAATCTGCAACAGAATTCAACAGTTCTTTGGAAGAAGCTGTCAAAGTGAAACTTAGTTCTTACTATAGCAATACGAATGGGATAGGGATGATTCACCCTTTCGGAGGTGGCACGGTGAGTTCGTGTAATGATCATGATGGGAAGGACTTATAAAAACTATGACATAGAAAAAGCTAGAGAGAAGCTAGAGGCACAACTTTCACACGTAGGAAAGAGATTCTATGGTAGAAAATACTTCATAGCCCACATGGCTGCGAAGACGCTTGTGAATTTATAAAAAAACATTCAAAATAATACTGGACAACTCAGAGCAAGATCCCGTTTCCCGGCTGATCGTGTGAAGGAAAATTGGTTTAATAGAATACTCCACCTCGAAAATAATATCCAGAATAATCTGACAAGAGTTGACAGGTAAGGTGAAATGGGAGAAAGAAAGTCAAAAACTGCTGAAAGATTTGTTCCTTTTTTACGGATTATCAAGCTTTTGCAGGTTATTTAAAGCCACAAAATAATTTTTTGATTTATATTATAAGAATTATTTGCAGATAAGGATGATTTATTGATGCAATTGCAAATAGTGTACCTTTAGCTGAGGGGGAAAAAGGATTCATACTTTTCCTAGATATATTTAGTCGTAAATAAATATAAAAAACCCGGTTAGAACTTTTGTTTCTTTTTTTAATCATTTTACCCCAAGCAAGGTATAGCCACTATTGCGCGAGGGGTTACATAGGGGAAAGTGATGAGAAAGAGTGGTTAGATAAAGGAAATGTCAGAAGGAGGGTGATAAACGAGTAGATGGGAAGAGTGTTTGAGAGAATGGATGCGAATTAATGTGTTAGGAGGAGTCTATTGAACTTACATTTAAACTCCTAAAGATTTTAGCTGTCGGGTAAGCAAGCATGCGGAAGGGTATTCCACAGGTGGGAAGTGCGAGAAAAGAAGCTGTCGGAGTAGAAATTGCGGTTAAATTTTATCGGTTTTACTGTAAAAGGGTGGGACCTAGTTACTAATCTAGTATCTCGTGCATATTCGTACCTAGGGGGCACCAGTGATCTAAGTACATCCGAGCAGAAGCCGTGAAAGTATTTATAGAAGAGGCACAGGGAATCCACGTCACGCCGGTGAGAGAGTGACTTCAGCCGGTTTGCCAAGTCGGTATCGATCACATTACAGATTCTCCGTTGTATTTTGTCAAGAACCCCGAGGAGAATAGCAGGGGTACCCGACCAGATGTGGCAGCAGTAATCAATGCACGAGTGGATGGTAGATTTATATATGTGCAGGATAGATTCAGACGGAAAAAAAACTTCCGGGCCCTGCACAGAGAACCGACTTTCATAGAACTCAACTTTCCGATTTCCAATTTCCAATTTCGAGCCGGAAT